>JACMZG010000007.1:107500-179789 GCA_018340805.1 Microvelia longipes
ACCGCGCTCTCATATTGATTCCTCAACACAACTTTCCCACGCTGTCAACTGATTTTAGCCGTGTGTCGTGCTATAGAGACTGCTGAACTACAAGTCCTAGGTCAACACAATGCTATGGTGAGCATCTCTACTCCACACATCAGCAATCAGCGTGGATCATGTACAACCTTGCCGAACGAAAACTTTTTACCAGCATATATCGATACTGTATACAGAGTGGACCTAATGCACCCCCAACCTTAAAATTTTAAACAATAACAAATTTGAATTAATAAAACTTACTTTCTTGTGGGCTACTTTTTCGTGTCATGAAAATTTCTTACTGGTGGTGTTGTTAACTTCGGGTGTCCTATGAAACACCATTCAAAAAAATATTCCATGTCAAATCAAACAAAAAAGTACATTTTTGACTCGATATCACCGATTTAATATAATTTGGCTGACAGATAGACAACATAGAAGGAGAAATAGGCTCATTTGGTGCAAGCCATATTGCCGCAGAAGGGTGGTGAATTTTTCCAAAAATGTGATCTTGCAACATTTCTTTGATTTCGAAAATAACTGTATCTAAAATTCTGCATTGGGTATGATTTTTATTTTGGTGGCCCAAAACCTTAAACTTGGCCCTTTCAAATAGTTTCTGCATATATTTGGATAATTAGTTGCAAAGTTTTATAATGAGAGGCATATAAAATAAAAATGCTAATATCTCAAAAAAAAACAATTAAAAATTTTAAAAAATTCCATAAAAGCTTAAAGTGTTAGTAAAATGTCTACAAAGTTTCATTTTGGGACCGCCATGAGATTGGACACAGTAGCACATAACGTGTGTCAAGGAAATGTCATACTGTAGCGCATAACGTGTGTCAAGGTATGTCATACTGTAAAAAGTAACGATTTATCTCATAATTATTGATAGAAATTGAAAAAACAGGGGCTTTTTACTGTATATAAAATCGTATATTTGTTTAAGAAAATACAATCTTGTACAAATAGAAATCTGTGCTGTAAATAAACATGCTTTTGATGCTTCTAATCAAATTAAGAAAAACTAAACAATACCTAATAAATAATAAAAGTAAAATAATATGCGTTGCTTCCTTTTTTAAATAAACTATCTTTTAGAAAATAAAATTTATAGATGAACTTGTCTTATAATTAAAGACTTGGCTATATAATAATACAGTTTTTTCATAGTGACAAGATCTGGGTTAGTAAATATTTTCGTGAAGAAGGATTTTTTCCTAATACATCCTGTAAATAATGTTCTCTTATATCTGATAAAACATTACATTCTAGTAAAAAGTGGTTCATTGAATCATCATATGAATTACAAAGTTTGCAATAAGTATCTGAATCGAATCTATAATTTTTTAAAGTAGTTATTTGGGGATTACCGATCCTAATTTGACTTATTATTCTAGTGATATTTAAACCAACTCTAAATTTCAGATAAGATTCTCCGTTCGTTGAAAAGGTAGAAATTTCTTTATATAAAGAGAATAAGACGATTTAAGAACTCTCTCAACATCTAATTGGTGTAAATAATTATTAAAATTGTTTAACAGGGTAGGAGTAACTGCAATAAGCTCATTTAAGTTTAAATTTAGCACATACTCGCTATTTATTTTTACTGAGGAAGCTTTCCAACTGAGACACCCAATTATACTGCTCATTGTTAATTGCTTTTGACTTAATATGAAGTAGAGATTGATAACATATTTTGGGAGTCTATTATCAACATACCCAGTATTTTAGTCAAAAGAGAGATCATGGCTTTAAATATTTTAGATTCTACTGGCAGAGAGCCAGATTCAAGTCTTACCATGTAGTGTGGAGTACAGTTAGCCAAAAATATATGCTTTAAAAAATTTAGAATGGACTGATTCTAATTGTTGGGCATATCTAGGAGCCCAAATTTCTGCAGCATACAACAGGGTAACGAAAAATATAATTAAGAATTATAAAGTTACTTTGGTTTCATGCGAGTCAGATTTCGACTTCATCAGAATAGTTTTTGTTTTGCCAAGTGCCATGTTTCCCTTAGAAATGAATTCTTTGATGCTAAAGAGAACTTCGCTGAGCTTGAAAACGGCACTCCTAAGTAAGTAAATTGTTTTACATATTTGAGAGGATTCTCATTGTAAAAGAGTTCAAGCTTTTTCTTTTTTGGGCTTTTAGAAAATTGACGACTATGTTATAGTATATATATTATATATATATATATATAATATATACAGCGTAACCGGATGTGAACCCCGACCTCGTGGGTGTCAAAGATCAGTGTAAGACTAACGCCTAACGACCTCGGCCACGGAGCGGTTTATATATATAAATATATAATAATATTATAACTATATAATAATATAATATATATATATATATATATATATATATATACTATAATATGACACACACACATACATAAAATCAAAAGTATTTATTTATTCTTGATCTGTGAGTCTCTCTCCAAAAAATAGCTCCTCCTACTAGAAGCATCATTCCACGGTGGGCTACTTGTTTAAAAAAACCGAGCTTATGAGATTGGGGTTACGGAAGGAAAGCCATGACCCCAATAAGCTCATTTTTCTTTAAAATTCACTAACACGTTGCCCACCGTGGAACGATGCTTCTTTACCAATAACTCTAAAATTAAAATGCAATAAAAGTTGATTAAAACTTAATTTTATTCAAGAAAAGTGAACATTATTTATATAAATAACTTTTTAACTAATTTCAGGACGGAAGCAAGAATAAAGTATGGAAATTATGATAATCACTTTGATAGCTATTATGCCATGGGAAAATGTAGGTAAACAAAAAGATGTTTTATCAGATGAAGTAAGAGAGGTAAAGAAATATGCATATAATCTAGACATGATAAGACTAGCGTAACCTTGCGGTCAGTATGGGAAACTTATTGGTTGACAAGGATACCAGAGTCATAGGATGTTAAAAAGTTTATACTCCAATAAAGTAAAAAGGTAGCGAAATATCAATTCTTGAATATGAGGATGACGCATTAACTTTTCTGACCCCATTGAAGCAAATTTACCTCCCCTGGTTATTAGAAAAAAGGCGCCAAACCCCTGCAGTTTGCGCGCCTTATAACCTGATAAGTAATTTTCTATTGTAATATAACATGCTATACCTAAGCTCATAATCAGTAATTTTCCTATTTATAAAAAATCAAGCTATACCTAAGCTCATAATAAGTAATTTCCTATTTTATAATAACCTATAAGCTCAAAATAAGTAATTTCCTATTTTATAATAACTAAGCTATACCTAAGCTCATAATAAGTAATTTTCTATTTTATAATAACTAAGCTATACCTAAGCTCATAATAAGTAATTCCTATTTTATAATAACTAAGCTATACCTAAGCTCATAATAAGTAAATTTCCTCTATTTTATAAATAAAACTAAGCTATACCTAAGCTCAAAATAAGTAATTTCCTATTTTATAATAACTAAGCTATACCTAAGCTCAAAATAAGTAATTTTCTATTTTATAACCACTATACCTAAGCTCATAATAAGTAATTTCCTAATTTTAATAATAATTAAGCTATACCTACTCATAATAAGTTAACTTCCTATTTTAGTAAAATTAAGCGATACTAACTCATAATAAATAACTTCCTATTTTAATAACTAAGCTATACCTAAGCTCATAATAAGTAACTCCTATTTTATAATAATTAAGCTATACTAACGCTCATAATAAGTAACTTCCTTTATAAATAATGAAGCATACTAAGCTCATAATAAGTAATTTCCATTTTATAGAATAATTATAGCTTACTAAGCATAATAATAATTCTATTTTACAATATTAAGCATACCTAACCTCATAATAAGAATTTTCCTAATTTTTAAAACAATAATTAAGCAATAACAACTCATAATAAGTGATTTCCTATTTTATAAAATTTAAGCTATTACCTAAGCTCATAACTAAGCTCCTATTTTGCTAGTTGGAATTCCCTGATTGTTTTATTTCATCGGACATATAGAATGAATGCATACCAAAACTAAAACCAATCAGAATCGTATCCTTCCTCATTTAATTTTATCCGAACAACCCCATAATGAATTTCGCTGAATAGGACTGCAATTACTTGATGGAACTGTGACAGCGTATACTTAATAACTAGCTGACAAAAAAGAGTTAACATTCTTAATCTGAATTCTATATTAACCCAAATACGACATTGAATCTAATAATTCCCGTTGAACCTTTGAAACCCGGAAAGAATTTAAATGCCAACTACTGTTTTGACATATCTTTCCAAACAGAAAACTATATAAATATAATACAAAAGTAAATCGCTGGCAGCGACATGGCTCCTCAAATGGTGCCTTGGCGCCAATTTTTATTGTAGTGGCTCCTTGGCGGGGCTGTACCCTGGTCTCTGGGTAGGCCCAATCTTGTAATTTCAAAAGAATTCTATACTTCACTGTTATTTCTTACTCTTTATCATCTTCAATTTTACCTGTTTTTTAGTTTTTCTGTGGTAGGTAAAGAAGATATCGCTAATGGTCTTTTTTGTCTATATTAATGATTAACTCTTAATATAGAGGCCGAACTAATATCGAACGGTATTCAGATTTACGAAGCACCGTTTCGCCCTAGAAACTTCAGTGTAGATTTTTTAAATTGATTTTTTAAGGTATTCCATTTTTTTAAACGACGTTTTTGATAAAACTGGGGATTGAACTTTTGAGCTGATATTGTTCTAATCCCTTTTTTTAGATACGGACCAATTTAGTATCTTCCTTAAGTGGTAAATTTGTATTCCTATACGGTTACATTCACTTCGATTTTCCGTCTTTACTAAGAGCTCGTTCCTAATTTTCTTTTGAGCTAATTTTAACATCCGTAACCGTTTGAATTATCTGATATTTACCTCTGCTAACTTTGGTCCCATTTGCCCCATCCTAATTCGGATCTAACCCCATACGCTTATTATCCTGACCTTTAATTACCTCTTGCGGGCAAGCACTGAGGGCAGTTATTTTCCTATTAGCAATTCTGATTTCAACATCTCATTAAGGATATTTTTGTCTTTTATTTTCTTTGATGAGGGTGTACTCTGCGATTTGAGGATTAGGTATTCACCTTCGAATGCAGAACTCATATGTTGTGTATGTTATTGGTAAATTTATACTGCGCCTCTGTCCATGCTAGTTACGACTAACCCTGTTACTATGGGTCGTAACCGAACTTTTCGAATTAACAGTACGCAAGTCTAGTTTTGTGCAAACGCCGTCTGCTTTATAATCTGTCTTTAAACTTCTGTCTCTATTGAAGCAAGCATTCGCTACCTCGTCAGTAAAACATAAGTTTTATTTAAACTCAGATTATCTATATGGTGCATTGTACTGGAACAATAAAATGTATATCCTCAAAATTTTATTTTTTTCCTAGTAATTAGTTGATCTAGCGGTTGCCTTGGCCTTTTTACTGAAGAATTTTCACTTTGAACGAACGGTGTAAACAGGTCGGATGTCGCTTACCGCAACCTGTACTTACATACAGTCTGTTTTTACACCCTTTAGCAAATGGAAGGCTTTCAAACAGAAAACCACAATTTATTCTTTTTCTATAAACTCTTTTTTACTCTCGTAATTTAGATTTGTATTTTGACAATCCTCTAAATTTGGTTTTTCACAAAATAACAAACAGACGTCAATTTTGAATTTTTTATTGCATACGTCCCTTCTTCAATGACACAACTTGACGCGTCTTAGCTTTGATGTCCTTTCGTAGGAAGTAGACGGTTGAGAATAAGATACGGTTCTGAGACCCACCTTCGTAATAACTATAAACTGGAGTTAAATCATTAACCATATCAGAAACAAAACTGCCATATCCGAAATAGTTTTGTTGCCATCCTTGTTTTTTATAATGAACCATTTAGGCCGGAATGTCATGGCAACCTACCCATGACCTTTATTAAACATAACTTTGTGCTAACCTCAGCATAACTACCCTTTAAGAACTTTGCTAGCCGTAGTTATTAAATCTGAGAACTCGAGAGAAGCTTCTCTCTTTCAATGTAAAGCTTGGTCCCTGAGTTAATTTATTAATCCAGGCTTCTGTAACCGCAACGCGGTTGCCGAATCTTTCTTCTATACGCTCTATCGCTTCAATAAACGATAGACCTGGGTTATTTTGAACAAATTTAAGTCATTTCCTGTCAAAAATTTAAAATGAAAAACATTTTCTTGGTACACTATCAGTGAGGACTCCGGTTAGAGTCATGATAAGAACCCACCCCCAGGGGGTTAACTAAATAGGAAAAAGTTTGGAANCCTTATATACTTCTACAGTAGCGGTTAAGGTATTATAAGGGGCCACTTAAGAGATCATAAACTATTTGGTTTGTAGAGGTTTGGGGCTTTGAGTTGGGCATATATAAGGGCGATTAGGCATCGATGTATCAACAATTAACAAGGTATTTTTAAAGAAGGGTGGGTCCCTTATTCATATATTTCAATGGGGTAAGGTATGTATAGGGACCACTTAAAGTACATACAACGCTTTGGGGTGGTTAGGGCATTATTAGGGAGATTAGGCAATATGTTCTAACAAGGTTTTTTTTAAATGAGGTGGGTCCTTATCTACTATCTACATGGGAAGTATTATAGGACACCCCTAGAAGAAATACAATCACTATTTCGGGTTTGTTTTAGAAAGCTTTGGGCTTTTGGTAGGGCATATGTAAGGAATAATGTAAGACAATAATCTTACATTAGATGTAAGACAATAATGTATCCAATATAAAGGGTGGGTAGGACCCATCTATCAATACTATCTAACAATGGGGTAAGAGTACATTACCCATTGTACTTGAACATTCTTGCCTTAATCTCCCTTATATAGCCCCAAAGCCTATTTACAAACCCGAGAATAGATGTAATGTATTCTTCTAAGGTGGGTCCTTATAATACTCTTACCCATGTAGATAGTATATAGGGACCCACCTTATATTGGATAAATCATTGTCTTACATGTAATGTAAGAGTATCCTCTTACATTATCTCCCTCATATATGCCCTACTCAAAGCCCCAAGCCTTTCTACATACCCCGAGAATGGATGTATTTATTTATTTTATGTTATACATAATGTCAAAATGTAGGGAAATTTTATTTTTGTTTTGATTTTGGGGGGGTCTCTTATCATACTCTAACCGAACTCCGTCCTCTAAATGAGTTCGGACCTCTCACGAAATGTAGGAAATCTAAACTGTTACCTGAAATTTGAAATGGTTCGAAAGAATTAGAAAATGCATTTTGACATGAACAACAGCGGTTCTGTAGTGACTTGATTCACTAATGGAAATTTAAGAATTGCTAGTAGGTTTTGCAATTATTTTTTGTATTCGAGCTATTGTCATTGTAACTAAAACTGAAGGTTCTTGATCTAAAGGTTTGCTTGGGACAGCTCTATCTTTAATTTCATAAAATGATACAAAATCGGGTTATTATTAACACTTTTAACACTTCCTCCAATGCTCCTGGAATTCTTGAACCAACTAGACGCGTTTTACTCTTCAGGCACTTCTTTATTTTAACTACTAGCTAATAGCTTACTCTTATTGAGCTCATACTCAATGTGAAGCCGTTTTTTTCGAGTTGTACTTTCGAATACCCTTTTCTGCTCAGAGAGTTGTGCCTCAAAGGATTTTCTTTCGCTCTCTATGCGAGCTTGCTGAAGCTTGAGCTCCATTTCTTTTCGCTTGACTTCAATCTGGGCGAGCAATCTGAGGCTGCTAGCGCTCGCTCCAGTTTTAGTCGACGCTCTTGAGGATCGCCCTGAGTTAACTGATCTAGACTTAATAAATTAGGGCCTAAATTTGGAAAATAACTATAAGTATTAAAGAAAGCTTTCAGAATCGATAATAAACCTGTCAAGCTCTTCTATCGCTGCCTCATCTCTACCATCCATACCAGAGAGAGTATGACAGCTTGCTTATAAGCATCAACTTGATTCTTAGCTCGCTTATAGTTGAGCTAAGAACCGTTAGATTTGCCGACTTTTCTGCTCTAGGACAGATACCGACCCTACTTCTTAGCACCAACACCTCGTCCCGCAATTTAACTATATTTCTCTTTTGCGAGGGATGTCGCGCATTATAATTATCTAAGATAGGGTCTTACCTTCCTCTTTTCGGCTCATCCTTAGTTTCTTCAACGATCAAAATTCATTTAAATTTTCCATATTTTTTTTGACTTGACTTTGACAGATTTATTTTCTATAACTTTCTTCGTAGTTCAGACAGATTCAATTCTTACTGTGACAGCGTATACTTAATAACTAGCTGACCTCTTGTTAACAATTTCTTTACTGAATTCTTATATTAACTAAAAAATACGACATTGATCTTATAATTCCGTTGAATCCCTTTGAATCCGTAAAGAATTTGAAATGCCAACTGACTGTTTTGACATTATCTTCCAAAACAAGAAAACTATAAAAATATAACACAAAAGTAAATCGCTGGCAGCGACAGAACAACCAGCACTTGGTGATCCACCACAATTATCAGCTTGACAAAACCTGAATCTTGCCGCAGGTGAGATAAATAATCTGAAACATTTAAACTGAATAAATTTGTCACGAACATGGTTCTACGTAATGCACGTGTTTGTTCACTTGCCTATGGATTTTCATTACATAAGACAGCTTACTTAGATAAACCACAGGAAATATTAAATTTATGTTTTCATTTCATCAAGTGATAGTTACGAAACCAAGGCATTAAATTTCTATTTTTTACTATTTCACGCGAGGAGTAAAATTAAAGCAAGAGAAAAATTAAAGCAAAAATATCGCTCAATTAAAAATATAATTTCCCAGTTATTTAACGATAGTTTTTAATGAACATTTGTTTTTTTTTTTAATGAGGTAATATACTAGTAATGCTACGTTGGATCAAGAACTCACGTTAGAAGAATACATCAAAACAAAAGTTTATTAATAGACCCCTTTGCTCGCTAGATAGAGTAAATAGGGAAACATTTACACGCCATTAATCTAAGGTATAAATTCAAATAATTCTGGGGCGGTGGTCCGCACGTCGGGCGTATTTCCTTTGGATGCGTGTTTCCGTACTTAACTTCAATCCTGGTAGGGACGATAATTTTGTATCGTTTTTACATTATATAAGTTTATAACTACTAAATAATTCTGGCGCGATGGTCCGCATGTCAGGTGAATTTATTTGAATGCATGTTTCCGTGCTTAACCCATTTCTTGCTAAAGGTTCGGTTTATGCTTTAGAACCTAAGAAGTTACTCAATTATCAACTATTTTGTGTATATTTTTCAAAGGAAATGCGCTTAATTATCTAGTGATTAAACAAAACTCTACCTTTAAAATTAACAGTATGCACTATTAAAAACTTAGTTACTGTTTGTCTTCAAGGTTTAAGCGCATTTCCTTTGAAACAAAATAATACGAAACTACAAACAATATTGCCGTGAAGCCGACGCCGCGTAGCAGCTACGGACCGAAAGCTCCTATTTACTACTTACGTACTAAATATAGAGTAGGTAGAGGGGCACATATTCTTACTTACAATTGGAGGCCTGAAACATTTTTTATGGGGGCTCTCCTGTGTAACCTTGAAACCTTGGTCTTAATGAGGGAGTTAAGGTATAAATTATCAATTGTTTTCAGCTTCGGAGATTGGTGTTTGTGTGATTTGTATTTTAAAAATATCAATCCTACTGTTTTTATTTTTAATGTTTAGTTTATGCTTTTCGAATTGTTTATTCAAGTTTTTTTTCGACATTACACATATACACACACATACAAACCATACAACTTTGAGAAAACCACTCAGAAGGTCTTCGTAAGATCTGAAACAGATAATTCCGGTAACATCCCGGTATCGGATTTTTTGCAAACACAATACTTTTCCTATATACCTGCAGTATGAGAAAGGAGAAGTAAAAAGTGTAAGGTTTACCTGTATTTCTATACGTATTGCAATCAATAGATATAGATTTGGACAATTGGAAAATTTAAATATAAATACTGCAAGTTCACTGTGTTTTGACGGAGTAATTGGTCCGTGACGTCATAGTGTAGTGAGTAAGTGAAATATTGAAACAAGCAAACAAATTAGAGGAAAAGATCCTTTCACATCCAGGGACAAAACAGTTCAATTAAATCCGGCGCGGCATAGAAACTACGGCCTTACTTTGCCTTTAGTAATGTGTAGTATCAAATATTCCCAAATAAAGAACTTGTCAAAAAAAACTACTGTCATTTGAAAAAAAAGCAAGGGGCCTCAACGCTTTGAATCTCGGCGATAAGGGCCGCATCGCGGCCTCCACGCCTCCCTGTACGGTGTAAATGAGGAAAAAAAATTAAAAAAATCGTCCTTACCAGCATTCGAACCCAGGTATACTGGCTTTAAGAACTCGACCATTTTCAACATCTCCAAACCATTTCCACTTAAGTCACTGGCCCAAATTTGGCCAGTCGTCGAAAACGACTCCCTATTTGGAATATGTTGTTTAGCGGCCGTATAGGTTTTCGGGGAATTGGGCACAGATTTTTACATTTTTTGTCAATTTAAGTGGGCGTATCGGCTCCGGGCCGGATTTATTAAATTTAGCGCCCCCGAAAAGCATTAAATACGACACCCTACTCGACTTTGATTTTTCACCGGTTTTGGGCCCATAAAATTGTTTGTGGTCTGGTCCGATAATCTTAGAAAAAATGCAATTTAAATAAATCGGGTAGGGGTACCTCGGAACTTTTCCTCATTACATCTTAGGATTCGCTTACGCTACATCCTCTTCTTGCTTTGGACTTCGTATTCGCTCATCATAAAATATTTATACAAAAAAATCATAGTACTTGTTTATTTATAATTTTTTATTTCATTATTTATTACGTCAGGAACCTTGAACCAAGTTTCACTTTAATTGTATTTTTTTACAATTTATTAAAAAATGTCAACAAATCATTTGATAAAAAATTGAACTACTACTGATAATAAAAAACTTTGTCCTATTCATGGCTACATACGTGCTAAATTTCAATTGGATCACATCATTTTTCAGCTTTTCATGAATTTTTCGAAATTTTTGCTGAGCCATTATTGCGGGTTAATGACGTAATTAAAAACTTATTTTCCGAATAGCATAACTACAGCAGTAGATTGATTTTTGTAAAAAGTTTCAACTCTCTAGCATAAATACACTGGGCGCTACGATGTTAACAGACATACACAAAACACACACACACATACGACAAACACACAACTTTTCGAAAACCACTGAGAAGAGTTTAAAAACGTCTGAAACAGATAATTCCGGTGACATCCCGGTTTCGGATTTTTTTGCAAACACTATACTTTTGCTATATACCTATACGGTATAAATAAGGGATTAAAAACAGCATTTAAATTTTTAATTTAAAAAGAAATACTTAATATTCTTACTTAATTTGTATAATTAATTGGAATGTCACAAATGAATCCAAAATACGTTTCTCATTGTGAATTTTGTCACACTGGTCTATTTTCATTATTGTTTATTATTCAGTGGTGGTCTCTTCAAAATAAATCACCTATACGTGGATAGTAAAAGTGGATTATATATGTCAATGTATAACACATTAACTATTATTTTTATAGAAATAATTATTTTGACATTAAACTTTTTATGAAATATAATTTATCGAAATATTTATAACAAATTTTTAGTAACAAATATAAGAAAATAATAAGTAAGAAAACACTAACACATAAATAAGTATGGTTATAGAATAAAAAAAAATTTGGTTAAGAAAATAAATTAAAGTTAGTATATATACGTCAATTAATAATAATGTATTATGGAACTTTTACGTTCAAGTTATTTCATTTTGAATAATAATTTAGAAATATAAAATTTTAATGAATCTGAAGTTTATATTTGTTAAAATGCTTAGGTTGTTTTTTGGGTTTATTGTGTTTGAAGTTCAAGAATGTTAAGTTTTATGGTAAGGTGTGTCGTCTTTTATGAAATTTGGTGACCTTAAGTACTTAGAGCATGGGATGTGTACAAAATGTACATTTTTGATTATTTGCTAGGAGAAAAAGTTGAGAGGTGCGTGTTAAAGTAAGCATAGGAAGTGGAAAAAAGTTTTTTTAAAGTTTTTTAAGATTTTGATTAGTGAAATTATTTATAATTCGATTACAAAATCGTTTGTAATTAGTTTGTAATTGGCTTGGTATTAAAATTAAAAAGCGACATAACTAGCTGTCACGTTGCTTCTTTTATTAAATGAACCCTTAACACACACACACACTTACGTGAGTGTTTTTGAACCTGTACGTGTAAGTGTTCTAGAACTCATCATATTGACAAATCAAAACATCAAGTTAGTATATAACCACTTGTTGATTGATAGGATGGTATCAGTCTTCAGAGAGTCAACCAACAAAACATAATTTGACAATATGGTCTCCAAAATTGTAAGTTTTAGTTTTATTATTTATTGAAAAATTATTAATCTCTATTAAGGTACTATTATATTAGCATTTGACTATACCACTACATAGTATTAGTGGTAGTGAATTTTCTAAATTTTTCCTGAAACATCATTACTGTTTAGTCACTTCAAATATTTCCTGAATCATTATTACTGATTAGTAACTTCAAATTTTTGCTGAATCATAATTACTGTTTAGTCACTTTAAATTTTTACTGAATCATTATTACTGTTTGGTCACTTCAAATTTTCCTGAATCATTATTACTGTTTAGTCACATCAAATTTTTCTTGAATCATCATTACTGTTTAGTCACTTCAAATATTTCCTGAATCATTATTACTGATTCAGATCATCTTTAGATCTATCTAAAGTCTGATTTTCATGCCAAATTTCAACTCTCTAGTGTAAACACACGCTATTTTCCGCACCACACATTTCCCCACCTCCAGAAAATTTCCTGGACGAGGAACAAGCCTTTGACAGGGTATGGCATGCTGGGCTGCTCTGCTCAAGACCATCCTTCCTTTCACTCCCTACCTTATCCTTTAATCCTTCTTCAGATACTTCCAACTAAACATTCACTCTTCCTTTTTCTCAATTTATCCTGTGAGAGCTGGGGTACCTCAAGAAAGCATTCTGGTTCCTTTGTTGTATTCCATTAACACTCACAACATCCCCCAAGATAAAAAAATACCCCTAGCTACCTTTGCTGATGACAAAGCTATCCTATCAGTCCATAAAGGTCACATTTCCGCTTCCGATTACCTTCAAATCCGTCTCTTACTTCAAGAACATTGGTTAAGAAAATGGAAATAAAAATAAAAACGAACAGAAAAGTGTTCATGTAACCTTTGCTCTTCGTCATAGTACTTGTGCTCCAGTCACCACCAACCAAGGAATCATTCCACAATCCTCCACTGTCCGTTACCTTGGGTTACACCTCGACAAAAGACTGACGTGGGCACACCATACGAAGACCAAACGAACTGACGTTTCAAACTACTTCTTAGACTTGAAGACTGTCGGTCCAAACTAACATTGAATGATAAACTTCGAATTTACAATACCATTCTCAAGCCAGCTTGGGCCTACGGTTCGGAAGTCTGGGGTAGCACCAAACCTTCCAACCCTAACCGCCTCCAAATCCTCCAGTCCAGAGTCCTAAGAACTATCACAAACGCTCCCTTCTTCGTTTCAAACCTCACCCATCACTCAGACCTTAATGTTCCATTTGTCCGGCGACTATTGTAAATCCTGTATAAATCCTTCTATGAATCCTTAACAGGTCCCTTCAATGACTTGATCCAAATCTCCAGAACTATCCCTGATAATCCTCCTAGACGTCTAAAGCGGCAGTGGTCTAGAGACCTGCTGGAATAGCTAGATTAATTAATGATATCATTGGATATCGTCTCCTTCGCCACAATTCACGCTACCACATCCTCCTTCACTGATACTTGTTATATTAAAACAAATATAGTCGTATTAATCAAATCAAATAAAAAAAATTTGTATAAACACAGTGAAAGTTATGTGTGACACAGACAGACAGACAACATGAGGAAAAACACTCAGATTATTATGAAAACTCTTGAAACGGATAATTACGGTGAAACCACGGTTTTCATTTTTTTGTGCGAAACACAATACTTTTTTCTTTTACCTACAGTATAAGTGAGAAAAAGTAAATAAAAGACTTATTTTCCACCTTTTTTAATACTGATGATGGCCACTTTAAAGGTTGAAAGCGCTTAGTCAATAACGTTTTGTTTTGTTGGAGAGAGTTGTTAAGTTGGCAATGGACTCCTTTTACGCTCATCCTAATCGTAGATTACAATTATTCTAATCCATTTACCATTGATTTTTTAAATAAATCCCACCATATTCTATATCTTTCCCAAGGCAGCCAATGCCAATTTAATCTTTTGTTGTGGCAAAAAGCAATCACAAAACTTTGTCAATTCTTCTTTGGCAATAAACCTGACATTTGTAACAGAAGTGTGGCGTGCTGCTTGAACCTAAACCAGCTTCATTTTTCTTTTATCAAAATAATACGTTTTTTGAACCCTTCTTATTTAATTCGCATATAAAGACTTGATTAAGTTAAAAGTATTATAAACATTTGATAAGTGATAACAGCTACCAAAGAATTGTTAGTTTTGTTATCACTAAAATTTAATACTAAGGAAAACTTTTAGAGTTAAGAAAGGAATGCCTTTAGTACATGAAAATGCTTGGTATAATCATATTATGATCTCTGAGTATTGAATGGAAAAAAAAAATCTGGTACGGGGTACCTCGGAACTTTTCCACGTTACATCGGATTCGCTACGCTCGTCCTTCTAGCTTTGGACTCGCTGTGCTCGTTCTCAGAGTATACAAGTTGTTACATTTTAACTGCAACACGTCTTCGGACTCGTTTCGCTCGTTTCAGAGTATACAAGTTGTTACATTTAACTGCAACACGTCTTCGACTCGCTTCGCTCGTTCTCAGATAGTAAATACATCCGTTTCATTCCCAGCAATTACCCATCAGTTCACTGGTCACGCTCGACGATGCTTTATTTTATTAAAACCAACCTAAGTCATAGATATACGTGTGGTATTGAAACGAAATCGGTGTACTTATTTATTACGTAAACAAAAACACTAGCATAAATTTTAACTCAATTAAAATTATTTCCGATTTTTTAAAAAATATATTAAAAGTCACTAGATAAAGTAAATGATTTACTTCAGATAGAAAAATTAAATAAAGGTGCAAGCTGGTACATGAGAGTACATATAATCCTTGTATGTAATTAAGTATGTTTTTAATTTCAGGTATCCGTCCTTCTCGTCGCTGGTATCGCTTCATTTAGCGAAGCAGGCATCGCTCCCGTTGCTCCAGTACTAGCAAGTCCATACTATGGAGGAGTTTACCCATATTCAGCTTATTCAGCCTACCCCTATGCCGCTCCAGTAGCTGCCGTAGCACCAGCTATAGCTCCTGCTAAAGTCATAGCACCTGTTGCTGCTCCGGTTGTTGCTCCTGCTAAAGTTATAGCACCTGTAGCTGCTCCTATAGCTCCAGTCGCTAAAGTAGTTGCTCCAGTCGCCCCAGCATCGTCACAGCACGCAGCTCACAAGTTATTGCTAGGAATTATAACGCGGCTGCTGTTCCAGTTGCTGCTCCTATTGCATATGCTCCCTATGCCCCATATGCTCCATATGTTTCTTACTTGTAAATCAACTAAATATAGATATAATTATTAAGAAAACAGATGGCTTTCCTTCCACCTTAACTATTAATACTTCCATTTATTAATTTATAAATTTATCCATTATTTATGTACACGTTTGTACAACTTCTGACGAGCCACTGACAAGTCACTGCAATATATTCCAGTGACTTGCAATTCATTGTCAAAACTCAGAACTACATTTGTGTGTAACACAAATCACGAGTTCGAAGTTGTGAGAATGAGCGTTGCGAATCCGATAAAGTCAGTAAAACTCCCGAGGTATCCCGTGCCTGTTTTTTCTATAAATTCATTTTTTTTAATAATAACAATTATCTTTAATTATTATCAAATTTAAAAAAATACTCTTTCAATTGTATAATTTGAGTAATTTCCCCTGATAATTTCATTCCAATATTGTTATTTATAAACCACATTTAATTCTTGTAATATATTGTAATTTCTTTTGAGAAGTTGGTATCTCAAAACCGCGGTCGTAGGCTTCAGACCATGACCTATATCGTTTTAAAATAGGTCAAAATCATAATGCCATTAAAAATATAAACCTTGAAAAAAACAGCGTTTTTCGTCGTCAATCACACAAAGGCAAAGCACTTTGAATAATTATATTTCATTCTTATTAAACAAAATAATTACAGTTTCATTGTACACATTTCTTACTATTCTGTAAACAAATCAATTCTTCTTTATCTTTCTAAAATGTCGGGCAATTATATGACAAAGAAGAATAATGGATGTGTTGGATAAAGATGGATTAAACACTTGACGAAGGACTCCGTTTTTTTGTTGTTGTTTTGAAAAATGTATCCTTTTAAATAAGACGTTTTAAATGCGTCATTTTTAAGTTATTTTTAATTGATACGTATTATATATCATTAAATAGTAATTTAAAATTAAAAATTAATTAAAACATAATTATTAAAGAATCTTGCAATTAAAGTGATTAACTTACATTTTTAATACTTTTAGTGAATTTTCGAGCGCTAAAATTAAGTTTTTAAGCGCAACAGCGCTGTTAGCGCATCGCGACCCCCGCGCCTCTATTTGGCCACATTGCGGCCACATGCATAGAGATATACACTAGAGGCATAGCTTATCTCAATACACTCAGAGGCCTGATACATCATTTTTCGGGCTCTCAGGGGCTCTGTGTAACCTCATTGAAACCTCCTCCAAGATTATGTTTGCGCCTGCTCTTAGAATAATACTTATAAGAAAGGAGCACTACTGATAACACGAAAGGCGGTTCACTGGTGCAACTTAAGTAAACGCTGCCACCCCTAACAATATGCAACTTTCTTATAAAAAAAGTTGGCAATACTTCCGGTTGCTGAATTAATATCTTCTATTATTAATTAATGATTGATTATTCATAAAATACTAATATAAATATCGGTGCATTACAATATATTTAAAGCATTTTAAATTGTAGTTTGACGATTTTAATTAAAATTATATTAAAAGTAGTCCACGTCAACTAATGTAGAGTTCTTGTATTCCGGTCCCCCTTTTGCCATCTAAGACCAGTTTATATTAAAATACTCAGTAGGTGTGTTTTAAGTTTATTATATTTGTTCTTTACGATCTTTCTTTATTAATAGATTTATGATACGTATTTAAAATAATGTTTTGTTGTCAGGTTGGCAGATTACTTAAGTTGCACCAGTCAACCGGCTTCGTGTTATCAGTGGAATTACATTGTATTTACGGTACTGTGCTCCTTCTATATATAGTATTATTCTAAGCGCCTGCTCAAAATTTTATAAAATCGCACAAATTTCAGTTTTCTTGAAACAAGTGGTTCTCTGTGGGTCGTGTGCAAAACATGAATAGAACATATTTATTGTCCATTGTATCAACAAAATCACAAAACAACAGATTAAAAAATAAAAAAAGATGATTAGGTATTTTTGAGGAGCTTATGAGAAAGTATTTAACGATTTTAAAGAAGCAGAATGTAAACAGATCATCAAGTAATAAAAGATAACGCTTGTTTTTGTTTCTGTAAACTATAGTTTTAAAAAAATCACAAACCCAGGCTCCTTCTTCATAAGAGTTGCAGGTTTAACTCATTGTACCAATGTATTCTATAGTATCCTAAACTCAATGCCAAAGTGAACCAAGGAACCTTAGTCACTTCTGGCATTGAAAAATATTTAAAAAGTCATAATGGCTTATGTGTTTGCTATATCTTTTTAAGTGTTTTGTAATAAAACTTGGTCCGTTGCTGGCTCTGAAAATATTGAATTTTTACTATGTGAAAATGTTATAAACTCAAATTTGAAAAAAATATCACTTGGTCCGTTCTGGCTCTTAACGCCTCATATTTTAAAGATAATAAATGCCCAATAAAACAAGTGTTTAAGCATCAAAATCGGATAACTACAACCAAAGTTATAGCTCTTTCAATAACACAAAAAAATGAATAAATTATGAAAAGTCAACAAATTCATTTGAAAAAATATCGACTTTTTGTGTATTTTTTTGACCATTGAACAAATGTTATAACTTTAGTTGTAGGTATCCGATTTTGACGAAAAATACCCGTTATAATGTAGTAAAGTTTATCAGCTTTAAAAAATGTCTCTTCTTGTTTTGCACGCGTCCTACAGGGAACCACTTATTGCAAGAAAACGGGAAGTTGAGCGATTTTCTAAATTTTGAGCGAGCGCATTTATTATGAAGGACTCCACTCTGGATAGGCAGAGCAGACTATACTTTTCCTTCACAATTAAAGGTATTTTTTAGAAATATTTGTTTTTAAGTAGTACAAAATGAGTCATATTTTATAGTCCTTGCTCTTGTACTATAAGGAAGGTAAGTTTGCTTTTATTTATCTCATAAGATGTTCATGGTATCAGTAAACTACCCTTATCGTGTCATACGCATTAAAAAAGATCCTTGGTTGTATTATAAAATTGATAAATCTCCCAACCATATCCTCTTATAGAAACGCTATCGACTGATATCTTTACAGATTAAACTTATTAATTCCTATCAAATACATAATCTATTTCTGTGATTACATAAATAGAAGTCATATTTATAGAAAATATCATAATATATAAATCTATTTCTGGTTTTATTAGGCAAATAGTCTGATCTAGACTTGAAGGGCATAAGGGTAGTTATTATAATGAACAATAGATTGAATAATTGATGACAAAAGGTTGATTAAACAAAGGGTCGAGAATAGATAAACATCGGAGACAGATTTGGTATCATTTAGAGATGAGGGTCAAAACGTGAAATATTTCGATTGGCTGGTTTTCAAGTGATGGCCTTGGCATCAAGTACGCAATGAAGTTCAGGTCTCTAATGCAACGGAGATAGGGCTTATGCTCCTCTAGATATTAATCGTCTATATTATTTCTATGATGGATTTAGAAAGAAATGTATTGTGCTTTTTTATCAAGCGTCGTCTACGGCTTGTTAGAAATTTTCTTTTAACCTTTTTTGAAATGTAGGTCGACTTAAAAAAACCATTATCAAAAGATTATACCAGCTATTCGTCAAATACTGCCTCAAGCCTCATGTCAAATAATTACTTATTTATTTTAACAATTCGTTTCCAGCATTGCAAATTGGATCTCATTCATTTTCAGTGTTGCCAACGAGGTGTGGTTTTGGTTTTTTTTTAAGGTGTCGTTCTTAATTCGTTGGTATTGCGATGTTTAATCTATGATGTTATTTTGGAAAGGTTTTAAGATGAGTTCTATCTATGGTTAGGTTAAGGTTATAGCTCCAAGGCACGAACATATAATAATAGGTTAGACTCCTACGCCTATATAGACTTGAATTACAAATATTTCTATCCATAGAGAACGTAGCAGGTTTTATCTATTCATGTATGATATCTAATCTATGATTATAATATTATTTGGCATAGTCATACTAGATTTCAAGCTAGTTATACATTTTTAACTCCGCGTATTTAATTTATCAATTATTGATGCGTTTTAAAATTCTTGTAAATGCGTTTCAATTCATAAGCATTGGAACTTTGCATTTTCCGCTAAACTGGTAACATAACAAAGGAGGAACGGGGGTCTTTAAAGGTCGTTTTCGCTTGCCCAACTGATTCCGATGTTATAAACGTGAAGTAATACACGTTTATAACATTTCAGCCTAAGTAAACAACTTTTTGGAAGTTTATATATAAATATACACACACATCGCACACACACACACACACACATATACCCTATATATTATATATATATATATATTATATATATATATATATATATATAATATATATATATATATATATATATATATATTATATATACATATATATATATATATATATTATATTATATATATATATATATATATATATATATTTAGATATATATATATAGATATATATATATATATTATATATTATTCGCCAACTTGTAGAATACACTTTGAGCGTAACAGTATGCTTTACACCCGGTTAGGAGCCCCCTGTGGGTGCCGCACGGGGTTATCCGCTGGTCATGAGCAGCAGCTCTAAACGGGAATTATTATATATGTGGTGTATGTTAAAAACCGTGCCCGAATCATCTAACGGCTGTTTGCCCGAGCACGTTTAGTTAAATTTTGCCAAGCATTTTCCCACGTTTTATCCCATCGGGAGCGACGCGATGGTTTGAAGTTAAACTCTTTAACCATTGCTAAACGAAACGATAGTTTTCGTTTCCGCCACTTTCCTTTTGATTAAATTCTTTATGACAGTAACAAAAGAAGTTAGAGAAATAAGAACCACTCTTCCTTCTTTGACGCATAGCTTTTCCTATACATCGATAATTTTAAGCAAATAAAAGATTTTCAAAAAGTGATTACAATTCAAATATTTGTCTAATTTTAACTACACTTTTCACGACGTGTTAAATAATCGTTTCCGAAAGTCCCAGTTATAAAAAAATTTCTTGTGACATAATAAAATTTGTCGGAACAAATTTAAGAATGAAGAAGCAACACGTGGAAAGCGGAAAATTAGTAACAACACGGTGAAATCCTAAGAATATTTTCCTTCTTTCATCAATTTCTCTAACAATACAGTATCGTTTTTTTTTGTGGCCGCTCTCATTTTATTCTTATGTATTCTCCTGCTTTTCTCCTCAAACGAATAATTTTACTTTTTCTTAAACCAAGATTTCTTTTTTTTTGTAAAGGAAATCATTAATTAATTGTAATTCTTTACATTATTATTTTTCTTTGTTCACATTAATAACTGGGTTATATAGGTAAGTTTGTTTTTGCGAAAAAATCGAAACCGGGATGTTACCGGAAATATAGTCGTTACAGGTGTTTTATGTCTTATTAAGATGGCTTCCTTCAGTAGTTGGTCTGTCTGTATGTATGGTATGTGTGTATGTGTGTTGTCTGTTGATAATCGTAGCTCCTTGTGTATATATGCTAGAGAGTTGAACTGTGTACAAAAAACCAGTTATAGATGCAGTTGTGCTATTCAAAAAATATTTTGTTTATTGGACGTCATTTACCGCAAATTTTGATTAAAAATTCATAAAACGCGGAAAATAATGTTGCGATCAATTAGGATTTGGACACGGTTGTAGGTATTTATGACTTAACATACGAGTGCATGTTACCATAACCATGCCAAACATACTGTATTGCCATGGTTTCCTCTCATTAGTTCTTATCATATTTTGACCAATAACTTGTGAACCGAATTTTTTAAATATTTGTAAAAAATCGGAATACGAGGTACTCAGAATTATCTCATTCACATGGATTCTCGCTACTCCATCCTGCTACTTTCGGACTCGCTTCGCTTCGTCTTCAAAATATAAAAATTCACCAATATATCTCGTCTCATATCATTTCACCATTTATAACTGGCAGGCATATCTTCCGGTTTAATTGATTTTTTAAATTTTTGCTGAGATATATTGCGAGTAAGACGTCATAAGAAAACAATATTTTTCAAATAGTAAATACAGCGGTAGCACTGATGTTTGTACATAATTTAACTCTCTAGCATAACGCACTCGTAGAAGCTACGAGGGATAACAGACAAACACAACTCACACACACATACAGACAGACAACTTTATGAAACCACTACAGTGAGGCATGATTTTTGTTGGATCATAAAAAGTTAAGCACATGAGCGTTGGGTTAATGCTGTCATGGGTGACCGCTAAGGATTAAACAGATTAGCATTTCTTCTCAGAACGAGCAAGGCGATTCTGAAGAGGTATGGCAGATTAAATTTGCGAATGTGTATATTCTGATGACGAGCGAAGCGAGTACAAAAATTAGGAGGGGGAGCGAGCGAATTCGACGAAATGAGGAAAATTCGAGTACCCCGAACCCGATTTTTTTATTACATTTTTTATTTTTTCTTTTGCAGCCCCAAGTTTTATTTAAATTATTCTTGTTTCAGGTGTTTTTTTTTAATTATTTTTCTGATTGATTTTCACAGATTTGTCTTTCTGTCTGTTTGTAGTGTGCTGTCTATACTGTTATCATAGTAGCTCCCAGCCGTATTTAATTCTAGAGAGGTTTGAAACTTGGTACGAAAATAATTTTTGGTCAAGTTACGTATCCAGATAATAAATGTTATTAGTTACGTCATTACCCGCATGATGATTCAGCAAAATGTATACAACGCGGAAAAATGTTTCGATTTATTTGATATCTCATTATGCAGAATTAGTTCTTTTTCAGAAATAATCGAAATATAATCCATGGTAGAAATTTTAGCAATAAGTGATTTCCATTGTTATTACGTAAGAAACAAGTTCACTAATTTTCGTTTTTTATACGGCAAGTATATCTACGGTTTGTTGAATGATAAAAGTAAAACGCATCGACTGAGGCCAGTGCTAGATTTGGTGGACGTGGAATGAAACTAATGCATTCAATATCTGAGGACGAGCAGAAGCTAAATCGAATATGTTTGCAGGTATAATGTATGATGAGTATATTCTGACTAGGAAACGAGTCCATAGGTAGTCGAGGGATAAGCGTCTCTTAGTGAGGAAAGTTCTGACGTACCCCCTACCCGATATTTTATTATTTTTAAAGCAAGTTTTACTTAAATTTGTAATATCGTTAACAATTATTTTAATAATTAAGTAAATAATTAGAAGTTTATTTTCTAAAAAATTATTTAAAAACTAAATTTTAAATCGATTAACCCGTATAAATATTTTTAATATACATAATAAATATTTGTTGTCATATAAAATTTAAAATTGCCAATTTCAATGTAATTCCCCGTAACTTGTTGCTTTATCACAATGATAAGGGAAATGTGCGAGAGGTGTTAAAGGGAGGGAAAATATGCGCGCGCTTTCCTCTAAGAATAAATCTTCCTCTCGAAATGAAAACTATATAAGCTGGGAACTCCTAACCCTGCATTCAGTCACTTACTGAACTTCTGTTTCACAAAAATTATAAATAATCCCAATTTGACATTATTTTAGCGATCCTTTTTAAAAGAATCTATTCGAAAAAGTCAACAATTTTTGAATATTTTATTTGTAAATTTGTGGATTTGGAAAATATTTATTTTATCGAACAATTTATTTAATCTGTGTGCGAATTTGCAGATTTACGCAAATTTTAGTCAAAATTGCGTCTTTGTTTACTATATAATTATAAAAGAAAATTAATTTTTTAAGCTAAGATTCTGTTGTTAAATTTCTGTTAAAAATTTAAAAATTTGCCTGGAAAGAGCACTTTCTGTCAGTTAAGGATTTAAAGGGTGTACGTGTTCGCCGCCATTGGACGGCTTGCGGCGAGGAGCGGTAGTCCCCGCGTCGAGACTGCCGGCCGACAGCGAATCTTCTGCAGATGATACCGGGATCAGAAGGTAAAACAAAAACAAAATCTGAGACAAAACCAGCCAGTACAGTCTTATATCAGAGTATGTCAGGTTTAACCAACCATCAGCGCAGTAACCTGTGCAAAAGTGTAAATGCCAAAGGTCCTATCGATGCAAAATGTAAAAAATCCAAACCAGTCTTTCGGGGGGGCAATTTTTTTTTTTCAAAATGTAAATAAGTTTTTTCAAAAAAAAATTTAAAGAAAGGTAATAAAATAAATGAAAGAAAAAAGTAATAAATCAAGCACATTAAGCACTGGATGAATTAAACTTCAGACTACATGTGCACACACCTGCCGCAACAAGAATAGGCACAACTATGATCATAAAAATCATTATCAAGGCCTAATGAACAATAAATCTAAAGGATATTTCAGGACCAATAGTAAATATGAGTTACAACATGCTCAAAAATCGAGAATTTTAATTTTACGGAACCTAAGCGTTTTCTTACTACACTAAGAGAATGAAGTTAATATGAAAATATCTAGTAAATTAAAAATATTAAACGGTAGTTTTTTAAGAATTACCAATTTAAAAGAGTTCAGTAGCTCGAGAAAAGGCCTTGTCAGATTAAATAAATTATCTGCTGTAAGAAGTTAAAGAGAGAGCGAGGCTAAAGATTTAAGATAAAGTGATGATGATCATTGAATTGGGCTACAAATCAACAAAAACTCTTTGTTTCATACTTTCTCTGATAGAACTTCCACATTTTAATAAACTAGAATGAAATGGCTTATAGTTCTATATCACAATATAATGAAATGGTTATAGTATTGTGATATAGAACTATAGTCATTACTATCTGTTATTAAAAATTGACTACAATGTAAAATGTTTAGTATAAGTTTTTGTCACCATCATTCTTGAATTATGCATTAAATACTCAATTCATAGAAAATTAATAATCTTATTTGATTATAGTCGAACATTTTACAATTTCATTATGAATTTATAATCTTATTTTGAATTATGTAGAACTTACAATTCATACGATTATATCCTCATGTGAATTTAGTAAAACACTCATGCATTGAATATATCCTCATGTGAATTTATAGTAAAACACTACAATTCATAGAAATTATAATCCTCGATGTGAATTATAGTAAACATCACTAAATTCATATGAATATAATCTTCATTGAATTTATAGTAGAACATTACATTCATACGAATTATAATCCTCATAGTGATTATTAAACAGTACAATTATATGAATGTATAATCCTCATGTGAATTATAGTTAAAAAACACTACAATTCATAATGATTATAATCTCATGTGAATTATAGTAAAATTACAATCAATTTTAATTATGTGCTTATTAATCAGTAATAAAAAAAATTCAAAATCATAGATTTATAATCCTCATGTAAATATAATAAAACCTTATAATTCATTATGATTATGATCTCATTGTGAATTATTGTTAAAACATTACATTACATAGAATTCAGCAAAACATTATTAATTCGTGTCGAATTACAGATAAACATTATAATTCATGGGTATTATGCCTTGGTTTAAAACTACGATTAGGAAACTTATTCGGGTATTCTGAAGTTTTAAACTCGGCTTTAATAAATTTTAAATGAATAAAACAGACTAATACAACATTAAAAAGTGACGCTAACCAGGCGTGTTTCTAAACGTACTTTATGTTTCGGAGTTGTGTAAGTGAAGTAACAAAAGCCCTATATCAAAGTGTTTTTATCCCATCTACCAATAGTCGGAATAAAGCACAAAAACTTATGTTATGGAAAAAATATTTATGGGTGCAAAGGCGATGGAAATAAAACAGGGACCCTCTTTACTAATGATTATTATTTTGTCACAGTTAGGTTTCAATCTTAAAGATCATTATCTATTGCCAACGAGCAGCGAAGATAAAGACGTCAAAGATGAACATTCTGCTCACAATTTTGTCTAGATGGTGCTTTGTGTCAATAATCTGGTCTATCACTGTCTTTTGACTCTTTCGCTTCGCTCCTACTGGCACTGANCGCCTGTAATACATTTATTTTAGTACATTATTTGATTTTGGACCAAATAATAACTTAGTAAATAGTTTAAACTTGTATAATAAATCACATTAGTGTCTTTTGTATTAATAAATATAAATCAACTTCAATTTAGTCTAAGAAGAAATTATAAAGACTATGAATGTAAAATATTAATAACTGTAACCTTTAGTTTCAGGACCCAATGAATTGGTTATAAGTTAACTGAGGGGTTGGATGCTGACCAAAGGAATAATTAGTTTAGTTAACATGCCTTTGTCAGTAAATATATGTTGACAAAGGTTATATCTAACGCGTTATGATTATTCAAATGTGATCAAAATATATTTGACAAAGGATATCTGTGACTATAATATTCTTGGTAAATCCCTTATTCGACAAAGGATATCGTTAGGATATGATTATTTCTTTTTGTTGAAATTAATCAATTTTAAAGGGGATTATCTATAGACATTAATAATATAGTCTATTCCTTTTGTTCAATAGAATTAATTTGACAAGGGAAATTGGATTACTATGGACTATGACTGTTCCTTTTGTTAATTCAATCAATTGGATTAAAGAATTTCTATGGAACATACTATCCCTTCTGTCAATGAATCATTATGACCAAAGGATATCTTATAGGACATACCGTTCCTTTGTTAATCAATCAATTTGATAAAGAAATGATATCGACTATTACTATCCTTTGTCTATGAAATCATAATGACAAGGAATATCTATGGACTATTTACCGTTCCTTTGTTAATTTCAATGAAATTTAATAAAGAATGTATATCGGACTATACTATCCCTTTGTCAATGAATCATGATGACAAAAGGAATATCTATGGACTTATAATACATCTTTGTTTTTTTTTTTTCCCCTTTTTTCAAAAAAAAAATACCCCAAACCCCCAAAAAAATTCCCCTTTAACGTAACTTGGTCACTTATAGTGGCGACCCTCTTACTAAAATTATACCAAAAAAATGTAAACTAAGTACGCATGGTGCGGATAATCCAATCAAATTTTTCAAATTGGAGATATCTCTTTCATTTTTTGCATCGTGTATCTGAAAAAAATATTTTTCGTTGTAGCGCTAAACTTCATTGAAAATCCATTTTTATAGAGGAATGTATTACTCCATTCACGCATATTATTAAACTTGTTTCGTTTTAAAAATAACTTTCAGGAGGATCTAGATTCTTAGACTTTAGTTCACATTTGCGTGGTTGATCAGTGGAGATTGGATCCGATACGCTATGAGCGCTTAATATATTTAAGGCAAGGGCGATAAATTCAACCTATTCAGCACCGTACTAGTTTCATCATCAAAGTAGATTCTACTCAAACTATTTTATAAACTTATCAAGATTCTTAAAATTAGAGGTAGTTATCAATTTAAAATTATTACATGATTAATTATTAAATAAATATTACTCAATATATTAATATAAGCATTATTATTAATTATTGTAAATTATTTATATTAACAAATTAATATGAAAAATCGCAATATAAAATTAAAATTATAAATCTGTCAGATAAAATTAAATTACTAATATTATTACTTTTAACTATTAATAATTAAGGCGAAATAATACGACCGTACTTAGCAACGAAAATGCGGAGCAAGGTATTTTTTGTGCAAGCGGAAAGACTTAACGCTAATTAAATTAAAACAAAAGTGTTCCCAATAGAAGCAATAGGCGTCTTGCTTATTTGCTACAGACTTTATATTTTACTTCCTTGGCACTTATGATAGGATAAAGCATTGGTAATAGGAAAAGACATGAGCTGTCTTCTTCGCGAGCTCAGAATTATATAATTGAGACATTGAGGCTCAAAAGTAATTTTAGAGCATACTTATGATAGTAAATAAAGCATTGAGGCTCAAAAGTAGCATAGGGCTCAAAAGTAATTAGAAATGAGGGCTCAAAATTAATAGAGCATGAGGCTCAAAAGTCGAAATGAGGCTCAAAAAGTAATAGACTTCGATCAGTTGAACAACTAGGCAAAAAGAAGGAGAAAAGGGGTTAATGCTGGGTCAGGATGAATAAAAAAAATTGCATTCTTTTATTTTGCCGGGGTGTCAAACTTCCATATTACTCAAATAATTTTTTTAATATCTTAAATTACTATATAAAGTAGGCATTAATTCTATATGTTACAAATATTTATTTTGTTATAATTATTCAGCCATAATTGTGGTATCTTCAGAACAATAATGACTTTACATAAAACTATGACAGACTACTTAAAAACATTAAAAAGTACATAAAAAAGGTTCTAAATAGCTAAACAACTTAAAAAAACACATCACAGTAAAGTAATAAATAATGAGATGCAGTATCTCAACATTACAAAATTAATTATATTATAATGATTAGATACTGCATCTCGTTAATTTATTACTTTACTGTGATGTAGTTTTTTTTTTAAGTTTTTTAGCTATTTAGAACTTTTTTATGTATTTTTAATGTTTTAAGTAGTCTGTGATAGTTTTATGTAAAGTTACTTATTGTTTGAAGATGGCCACAATGATGGCTGAATAATTAAAACGAAATAAATTTTGTAAATTTAGAATTGCCTACTTTATCTAGTAATTATTAGAGGAATTCATAAATAAAAAGTGCAAATAACGAAAAACTTTATATACCCTAATCATAGAGATATATTACTAGAGGGGTCCTACGGAATTTGAACATCAGAAAAGTAACCTGACCACATTCGTTACCTAATAAATCAAATAAACAGAACAAAATTACAGTAATTTATATAGTAGTATTTTAATACAAAACCAAACATAAAACAATGTGCAGAAAGCCGAAATCAATTGATTTCGTATAATCGTAACTCGCTCTTGGAGAGGTATCAAGAGGTTACACAGAGCCCCTGAGAGCTCCACTAAAATGTTTTTCAGGCCTCTCAAGAATAAGATAGGCTATGCCCCCTCTAGTATATATCTCTATTCCTTAATGGTTAATCCTTCCCTTGCTCTTCATTAAAGTGCGGTCTTTTTAAATAAAAACATAGATATAACAATTCACAAACCATTCTAAATTAGAAAGTAAGTAGTATTAGAGAATGTGTATAAAATATAATAATATAATAATTAAAAAGAACTGAACATTATAATATGTAATTTTAATTATTAACTATTTTAATACCAACTTAAGTCAGGTATGAACTACTTAAAGCTCAATAAAGTCGGTGTTATAAGTTGATGAGATATAAAGCACAATTTGATGACTTAAGTTCAACAAATCAGTTTGTTCTAACCTGACTTAATAACAGTATAACAACTATATCTTTATAGTTAATTTATAACAATTCAAATTAAATCTGCAATAATAACCCATCAACCATTTAGTTCTTCTTACCAGACTGTAATATTTTACCTCATCTTTGTATAAATAGAATTTGTTTATAAATAAATATTTAATTGAATATTAATTATTGGTAATAAATATTTATTTATAAATAAATGTTTATATTAAATTTTAAATATATGTTAATAAATATTTATTTATTTTATTAATAAAAATGAATTAAAAAATTACAGTATGATTTAAATTGCAGATTTGTATTTAACTATTTTAACTTTTAAAAATTATTAGCTATAAGTTGTGTATGTTATATGTAATTAGTAATTTTAGATGAAAATATAAATATTTTTTATTGTACTTCTTATTTATTTTACCCCCCATCCCCATCTGCAAAACGGATCAATGTTTCGTCCAGAACTAATTAATAGGACAAAAGAATCCAAATTCATTCCTATGCCATAATACCAAATACAAAATTGGCATAATACAAAAAGGGGATCAAAGTGTGGCAACATTGTTTGATCCCAAAATTTTCCATCATCAATTTTTGCGAGAGACGTGTCATCTATTTAAGTTTTGCAAAATTTGGTAGTAAGTCAATGCATTAATTAATAGATTATGGAATGAATCTGGATTCTCCGATCTAAAGAAAAAAAATTGCAATTCGCTTAATGGCAAAAACCTACAAGAAAAATTGGAGCCTAAATAAAAAAAATTAAAGCGAAGAAGTGTATTAGTCATCTTTTTTATGGTGGAAACTATTGCATAATGGGCTCATTGATCTATCCATCAAACTGGTGTAAGTAGAACCTAAATTGATAATTATTATTGCACATAATGGTTTTGTTTTATCCACAAAACCCTAAATGAAGAATATATACATATATATTGATATATACACACACACACCACACACACAACACACACACACACACACGATATATAATATATTATATATTAATATAATATATATATAATATAATATATATATATATATATATTATATAAATATATCGAATAAAAATATTTAAATTAATATTTAAAATGTAGCCATCTCAAGACTCAAGAAGTTATTTGTTTTTAAAATTATTTATAAATTACTTGCCCACCTTCGAGCAAGTATTCTTTGTATTTAACGACCTCTGGCGTGGATATCAGACACACTCCTAGATTTTACTCCTGCATCTTACCTCATTACTGAATTCTTCCAAATACAATTCTGCCTCTTTTAAAAGAGGCAGAAGCTGGCGACACTAAGATGTGTTTTGCAAGAGTGAACCGACCGATCTGAATTATTCAGTGTCATATCGGCTATTTTACACCAAGGATCTTAAATAAAGAGGATGACACGTTAAGTCAATTTGCTATAATATAACAAAGTGACCCCCAAGAGGATAAAAAATAGAGAAAAATACATCACAAACATACGTTAAACAGGTGTCCTTCGGCCTTTTAGACCTTCTGTCATCGGCGTGGGAGTTACTTCACGGCCCTCACGTTTCCCTGTGGGCACGAAGAGACTTCAGGGAGACGTGTCGGAAGACGACCTTCAGATCAGATCGATCTCATTGGTCCACCCTCGCGAACGAACCCTAAATATAGTACTACTATTGGAGTCTAACGTTGATTACATGACTAGAATCTAGTTATGCGAACCTTATCTCACCTAGAGCCGAAAATATACTTACTATAATAAACTTACTATAATAGACTCTGTTGACGTCTGTATCATACATTGCTTTTGTTACAAAAACAATTGCTCTGAGCCAATGTAAACAAAACGTCTCTAAGGGGATATATTAGAGATAAATACTTTTCGTGTGAGTTAGATCTGCGTACTTTTATGCATTAATTTAGAATTTACGTCTTTTTAAAATTAATTTCAGATAATTTGCGCAATTTTTCCACTTCCATTAGTGACTTTCAATTTAACCTTTTCCAACTCCCTCCACTTTACCTCGTTATCATTATTGTTATCAATAATGTGCTTATTTTATGTTACCAACTTTTATCATAGAATGTAAATGAAAAGAAATCTATTTAGGTCGAATTATTTGAATAGAAAAATATTTTAAATTTCACATCCATCTGATCCATCCCTACGTTTTTGTAGTGAATCAAAAAGAAAATTAAACATTATTAACATTATTTTTATAAATTAGAAATAAATAAATCGGGGCACGGGATACCTCAGAACATTTTTCTCACCTCTCGTACTCGCTTCGCTCGACCTCATAATTTAAAAATAAGCAAAGGTATTGCAGCTCGTCTTCGGAATCACTTTGCACGTCATGAGTTAGTAAAAACATGGTTTTATTTCCAGCGGTCACCTAACCAGCTCTGACTTCGCTCGATGCTTTAACTTTTATGATCTAACAAAAAACTGTAGATATACTTGCCGTATTAAAACAAAATTAGTATACTTAATTTTATACATAAAGGGATTATATTGTACCAAATTCAATTGAATTGGATTATTTCCAATTTTTCACTATTTTTTTAAAAAACGGACAAATCATTTAACAAAAGCAGAACTAATGCTGATAATGGGATGAAACTTAGCAGATATTTTGGTTCTATACAGGCTACATGTGTGCTAAATTCAAATTAATCAGATTCTTTCTTCGGCGTATAGGAATTTTCGAAGTTATTGCTATTTTTATTGTGAATATTTTCCGGAAGTGTGTGTTCTGTTTATCATCGTAGCTCCCTGTATATTTTATGCTTGTGTGTCTGTTATTCATCGTAGTCCCTGTATATTTATCTTGTGTGTCGTTATATCGTAGCTCCCTGTATATGTATTAGTTGTTCTCATCGTAGCTCCCTGTATATTTATGCTTGGTGTCTATTATCATCGTAGCTCCTGTATATTTATTCATGTGTGTCTGTTATCATCGTAGCTCCCTGTTATATTTATGCTTGTGTGTTCTCATTCGTAGCTCCCTGTATTATTTGCTTGTGGTCTGTTATTCATCGTAGCTCCCTGTATATTTATGCTTTGTGTGTCTGTTTATCAACCGTTAGCTCCCTGTATATTTATGCTTGTGTGTCTTTATATCGTAGCTCCCTGTATATTTATGCTTGTGTGTCTGTTATCATCGTAGCTCCCTGTGTATTGATGATGTTGTCTGTTATCATCGTAGCTCCCTGGTATATTTATGCTTGTGTGTCTTATCATCGTAGCTCCCTGTATATTTATATTTGTGTTGTCTGTTTATCATCGTAGCTGTGTATTTATTTGTCGTGTCGTTATCATCGTAGTCCCTGATATTATTTTGCTGTGTGTTGTTATCATCGTAGCTCCTGTTATTTATTACTTGTGGTCTGTTATCATCGTAGCTCCCTGTATATTTATGCTTGTGTGTTGACATTTAGTACAGAAACCAATATATATATGTTGTAGTTGAGCTACCGGAAATATAAGTTTTTATGACGTCATTAACCCGAAATCATGACTTAGCAATAGTTCAAAAATAGTATAATGAGGAAAAGTGTTGATGCGATCTATGAGAGATTTGGCACCATGTATAAGACTAACATTATTTACCAATTATCATTTCATCTCATTATCAGCATTAGTTCAATTTTATCAAAAATGAAGCTATTGATTTGTGTTTTTACTATGAAACAATTGTAAAAACTCTGAAAATAATCCAATTGAGTTGAAAGAATATACCTTAATAAGTAAATAATTAAAAGCACAAACTTTAGTTTCAATACGACAATTATATCCATGATTTTGTTGGATCATAAAAATTTAAGCAGCATTTAGCGGGGTCAGAGCCTAGATGGGTGACAGCTGAGAACGGAACAGATGATTCTGAGCACGACGAAGCGAGTACGAAGACGTCTTGCAGAATAAATTAACGAATTGTATATTTTAGGGTAGTGAAGCGACTCCGAAGTGGGAGGACGAGCTAGAAATCTGACGTGATAAGAAAAAGTTCCGAGGTACCCAGAACGCGGGTACCTCGGTTTTCAACCCGGGTAAGTCGAATTTTTTCAACTTAAACCAAGGTTGTTGTGACGTCATTAACCCGGTTTGAACATTTTCAAAAATCGTTTAAATTCAAGGCTATTATTTTTCGTCATGAAAAAGGTCCTTAATCATGTTTTTTGGGGCACTGAATCGAATAAACCCGGTCTGAAGTCAATAAGTTGGTCACTTTAGGTGACCAAAAAAGTCGAAAAAACAGTGGAAATAACCGAAAACTAAAAATAACGGTCTGTAAAAAATAATGTTCGCGTAGAGTGTCGTTTTTTGAGTTGCTGAATTCAAAAAAACCGGTCCGGAGTCGACAAGAAAACTTCGAAGAATTTATAACAAATTGTGATGCTACTACTTGGGTTATTAATATATACAGAAAAAATTAAGCAAAAATTGGAATGATAAGCAATCGTTTTCGATGTTTCTTGTGGTTCTGAATTCTATAAAATTCAGGGCGCGGTGGTCCGCATGTCGGACGAATTTCCTCTGATGCGTGTTTCATGCTTAACAACAATCTTGGGAGGAATGATATTTTTTATAGTTCTTTACATTGTATTAACAACTACTAAATAAATAATTCCGGCACGGTGGTCCGTGTCGGGCGAATTTCATTTAGAATGCGTAATTCCGTGCTTTACAACTCATTTCTTTAAAGGTTCCGGTTCATGCTTAAGAACCTAAGCAGTTACTCAATTGTCAAGCACTGCTTGTAAATAATTTTGTCTGTATTTTTCAAAGGAAATGCGCATGTTTATACAAAATTATGCCTCTAAATTAGAAGTACGCACTATTATTGGCACTAGTATAAAGCTCAGTTTCTGATCTTTAATCTTAGTCAGTTATCTTAAAATGTTTTCGCGCATTTTTATGATATTTTAATGATTGTCCAGAGGAATGATGAGATGAGGTAGGAAGGGAGATGAGGGGGGATGAGGCAGTTGTTTTTTTACAAAATAAAACCGCATTAAAATTAAATTTATCGGTGAACATAGAGATATATATATATATACTAGAGAGCCTATCTCAATACAATATGAGGCCTGAAACATCATTTCAGGCTCTCAGGGGCTCTGAGTAACCTCATTGAAACCTCCTCTTGGAGTGAGTTAAGGTTATAATAAATCAATTGTTTCGGCGTCCCGCACATTGTTTGTGTTTTGATTTGTATTTTAAACGTACTGCTATATAACTTACTGTATTTTTGTTTTGTTTATTTGATAATCGAATTTGGTCAGGTTACTTTTCCGGTCTTTCAAAATTCAACTAATAGGGTTCAACCAAAAAAACTTCAACCAAACCAAAAATTCAACCAAATTCAACCTTTAGTAATATATATCTCTGTTGGTGGATAATTAATTTTAAACTCTTATTATTATAACTTATTTTAAGGACAATAAATGAATGCTGTTGAAGAGTTGTTTCTGAATGGGTTTTTTTAATGAACGGAAGTTTCCGGGCATTTTCCAACCCGATGCCTAACCTATAAATCCTAAGTACACGTGTTTAAACCTTGGTTATATAGGTCAGAAAACTTCCATTGTTGTTATCATAACCTAGGTCACTATGACGTCATACCCACGTGGACTTAAAGGCCTACCTACAAACATAAAACTGTTATAATCATATTTTAGCAAAATAAATTTTGGCAGTAAGTAGCATTTGTTTCAGGAACAATATAAACCAAAAAACGGATTCGCTTAATTACATTGATGAACAAAGTCGACTTGCTATGCTTATCTAATCGCAGCGGTCACCTATCCAGGTAATGACGACACACAAGCCCTTTAATGTTAAGTAGGGCTTATTTGTTTATATTTTGAAAATTTACAAACTAAAATTTGTGGCAAAAATAGTTTTCAAGAAATAAATAAACAAATACTTGATTTCCTTCCAAAAAAAAGTGTCATATCATCAGAACAATTATTTCTACAAGAAACATTTATATTTTTAATGGACAAAGGAGATATTTTATTATATTTGCTCTTGTTTTCCCATCTCTTTTCCTATAGGAGTATATATTTCTATAAAAGAGAATCGCGAAGTTGCTCCTGCTTCCCTGCGATGTATGAAGTTCATCATCTTCATATATTTTAAGAGCAAAACCATTCATGTCTCTACTCGAAGTGGAAAACCAGGACAGGTTTCAGGGATATTAGTTGACGCCCTTCTTATTCATGCTATATAGGCACTAACCTAAGACACAAATGACGTCATAACCTATATTGGCACGTGTGCCCTCCACGTGGTCCTGAGCTACTTAGCTTGACCTACACCTTACTTAACACTTCCGCGTTGTTCTTGGAGAAAAAATATAAAAATAGAACCAGAATAAACAATCCTTTCTATTTTTAGAAAACAGTCTGCCAAGTTTAATCTGCCTTTTCTTAAATATTTTTAAGAAATATTTAAGAATTTTCTTAAATTTCCTTAATTTTTTTTTTAATTTTCCTTTGGTCCTGTAATGCCCCCCTCCATTTCTTGTGTCTATTTCTTCTTCTTCTTCTTGCAAATTTTCATCATAAAAATTACGCATAAATAGTTGAGAACCCCATATGTCTAATATATGTAGTATATTAGACTACCACTCGTAGTACATCCTATGACTAGTAGGACATAGGAAAATGTTAAGAGTCAGGATGGCTTAGGTTAAAATTTTTTGGAGTAGAAGCTATGCGAGAAGGAGCTGTAGTCTCTAATGGCAGGATCATCTCACTGTCATTCATCGTAGCAGAAGGTTTCATGAGGATAGATAACGGTGGTTAATCTATCTAGTGCTAGATGGACAATTTTGTCGTAAAAAGGGCTGAAATAAAAATGTCTACTGACCAGGATTGGCCTTCTACCCTTACAACTAGTACTACTACCAGGGCGGACTGGCCAGTGAGGGCGAGGTGCAGCCCTGCTTGGTCCCCTCATCCAAAAATAAACTTAACAAAATATTAACATATTAAATATTTTTTAAACTTACAATATATTAGTTATAATAATTGCGAAATTTAACGCCAGAGTCTAAGAGGCCCAATACTCTAGGGTAGGACCAAAATAGCTCCTAAAGATATATGTTTTTAAATTAGTTAAAAATATTCTCAAATTGTTAGGCCCCTATTTATTTTTAAGGGTCTCATACAGTAGACTAGGGCCAAAAGGGCCCTAGCTTACTTGATATGGGCTAAAGCAGCATAAAAGGGCTCTAGATATTTAGGTTTTTTAGTAATAAAAATATATTTTTTAAATAATTTTTTTTATAAATAAATAAATATTGTAAATTTCAGTTTTAAGGCCCCTATTCACTATACCTTCATTATTACCTACGTTTATGGGCCAAACGCCAATGATGACCTTAATACAAGGTCAAGGCCCTAGAGTAGCAAAGAAGGGGCATAGAGATTGATGTTTTTTAAGTAGTTAAGATATTTTTAATATCATACCCAAATTTAGGGCCTCAAGGGGCCTTAAGCAGAACAAAAGGGCCTACATATTAAACAAAAAAAATAATTATAACAATTAATATAATTATTAATAATAATTAAAAATTAATAATTATTAATAATAATTAATAATTAATAATAAATTATAATTATAATTAATTTATAATAATAATAAATAATAATAATAAAATGTTTATTTATTATAAATACAAAAATTAGATTCGTGAATACAATATGTTACAAAATAATTTTATAATAGAGCAACTATCAAACTCTTTAAGAGAAAAAATAAACTTTAAGCCGCAAAAGCATGAGCTTGTGCGCGGCTTTAGTCTTCTTGTTAAAAGTTTCTTTTTCCTTATTAATAGTTTCTTATAAATAGTTTAGTTTCTGTTAGTAGTTTTCTTAAATTATGTTTACTTAATTAGTATTTTTATACGACTTGGTTAGTTTTTTAAAAAAAAATTTAAAATAAGATTTCTTAAATTTAAGGAAGAGAATTTATTAATTAAAAAGTTAGTACAAAATAATAAATAAAATATAATAAAAAGAAAATATTATTTAATCTAGGGTTAGAAAAAAAAGAAAAAAGAAGAAATAGGTTAATTTGGAGGTGGTTTTAACCACAGGATTATTTCCTTTTTAAAATCTTTAAAATACAGGTTAGTTTTTATCTCATCTGGTAGCATATTAAATAAAATTGGACCTCTAGTAGCAGCATGTCGTTGCATCATTGATGTTCTACATTTTAAACTTTTTACTTTTCTATTAGTTTTGTTTCTAGTGCTGTGATTGTGATTAATATACTCTTTCGGTTGATTAAAGTATTTTAATAGAACCTTTTTTGTAAATAACTGTTTGATTGTGAGAAACAGGGAAATCTTTGAAAAGTTGATCAGTAGAATATAGTCTTGGTTTCTTAAGGATGGTTTTGATGACTGATTTTTGAGCTATTTCTAACGAGTGCAAGTGAGTTGGATTTGCTGATCCCCATCCAATAATACCGTACCCAAGAATAGATTCCACTAGAGCATGATATATAGTTTTAATCAACTTTTCATCACAGAAATCCCTAAGTGCTCTAAAATAATATATGAATTTCCTATTTTATTTCTAATATTTTGAATATGAATTTTCCAAGTCAATGTTTGGTCAATAGTAACACCTAGGTATTTTATAGAAGTTACCCTGTCTATAGTCGTACAGTCACAGTTTGGTGTGTCATTTTTTCTAACGCACTTACAATCATGGATTTTGAGTTTAGTTATATCCTTAGGCTGTCCTTTCTTAGATAGTGAGAAGGTAATAAATTTGGTTTTTTTGGTGTTTAGAAATAATAGGTTTGTGTGGAGCCATTTGCTTACTAAGGCCAGCTGTTGTTCTACTTTGATTGTCAATTCTTGCCAGCTGTGTGTGTCTGATGAAAACAATAAACACGTATCATCAGCAAAACCTATTACTTCACCTAAGAAATTAGGGATAAGGTATAAATCATTGATGTAAGTCAGAAATAACTTCGGTGACGTCACTGTTCCTTGTTGTGTTCCAGTATGAAGCGTGGCTACAGAGCTTAAGTCGTTGAGTAACTTTACCTGTTGTTGCCGGTTTGTAATATAGTCAATAAGTAATTCTAAGGCTTTCCCTCGTATCCCATAATATTGAAGTTTTTCTATTAATTTTTTCTGATCAACTGTGTCAAATGCCTTTTTTAAGTCCAAAAAAACTGCAATTACTTTATTGTTGTTGTCTAATTTTGAGGTAATATACTTAGTTAGTGCATATATCGCGTCGTCAGTACTTTTATTGTTTTGAAAACCGAATTGAGATTTTGAGAGAATTTGATGTTTTTCGAAAAAGATGAGATTCTACTTTCAATGCATTTCTCTAATAATTTTGCTCCTACTGGTAATAGAGATATTGGTCTGTAATTCATTACGTCAACTTACATCCTTCCTTAAACAGAGGAGTGATGACAGCGTTTTTGAATACACTAGGAAAAATACCCGAACTGAAACAGGTGTTGAATATATAAACTAAGGGTTTGACTAAATTTTCTTTGCATGCTTTTATTATTTTTGCAGATATTTGATCTATACCAGGAGCTTTGTTATTTTTTAGTTCCCTTATGTGATTTAGTATTTCAGTTTCTGTTACAGGTAAAAGAACTAAAGAGTCAGGTAGTCTAGGTATATTTTCAGTACTCGAGTCAGAGCTACAGTTGCAGTATTTTTTCTGTTCGTCAGCTAAAGTTTCACCAATGCTTGAGAAATGTTCATTTAGTTTATTTGCAATATCTTTATTGTTGACTATTTTTTCACCACTTGGCAAAATTAGTTCCTTGATTTCTGTTTGAGATTTTTCTCTACCTAAGGTTCTATTTATAATTTGCCATGTTTTGAAATTATTTTGCCCAGCCAATTTAATTTCATCTTCTAGATATTGATTCTTAGCAGTTTTTATAATTCTATTAAGTTGATTTCTGTATTTTTTATAAGCGGTTTTCAATTCTGCATTTTCCGGGTCACTGTCAACTTGCCTAGCCATTTTGTCACGGATTAATATACTTTCTATGATGCTATTCGTTATCCAAGGTTTTCTTTTTTGTATTTTCTATTTAATTTAACAGTTTTTGTATGTCTCCAATAGTGGGTTTTTAAAGTATTTACAAACATAGATGTTATTTCATTTGCGTCGTCATTTTTATAGATATTATCCCAAGTTTGGTTATTTATATCATTAACCAGGCTTGGAAAGTCAGTTCTGCTTACGTAAGTGTTACTGTTATTTAAATTATTTTTTGATGATGTGTTATTATATTTATAAATAATTCCAACTGGGAAGTGATCTGTTATTTTATTATTAAGTCTATACGCAACGGTAAGTAGCTTTTCTTTTTTGTTTGGTCCATATATGGTCTAGACAGGATTTACTGTTGTTATGAATTCTGGTGTAGGAATTTATATTGGAATTATAGCCAAATTGGGCCATCATATCGATAAAGTCTTCAGTATGTGCATCATAATTGTCAGCTTTAATATTGATATTAAAATCCCCTAGCACTACATGGTTTTCATTACTCATGCTGTGTAAATGGTCGTATAACGATGCGTTAAACAAATCTAAGCTATATCCCCATAATCTGTATATTAGAGTCACAGTATGTACCTTATTTTGTTCGTCTCTAATTTTAAATAGTAAACTAGTACATTGCTCTACGGGATTTTCTTGTTTAGATATTATTTGTAGACTATTCTTTACAAATGCTACAATTCCGTCAGCTCGGTTAAACTGACCATCCACCGGAAAGAGGTTTATAGCCGGGTATATTGTAAAATTTTCAGGAAAAACTCTTAACCATGTTTCAGTCAGTAAAATTATGTGTACCTCTACATTTATACCTTCTAACAGAACTAATAGCTCGTCATAGTGTTTTTCTAAACTACGTATATTTAGATGCAATAAATTTAAAAAATATTTAGTGCCTGTAGTCAGTGACTTCAGATTTAGATCAGTTAGTTCTTTTGTTTCGGTTTCATGGTCCATTTTAGGATCCGAAATTATTTGATTTGTAGTTGTCATGGTGTTAAATCTATGGATATTTTATTTTCTACTATTTTGTTGAAGTTATGCGTCTCGTTTGTTATTAAATAGTTTTTAATAGTATGGACGTTGGTCTGTAGTATCTCCTTTGTTAGTAATGAAATTAAGTCCGTTTCATCTGTCGTTAGATATCTAAAGCTATAAGTATGTCTACTAAGTGCAACAATTATATGTGGAATACTATTATAAACGTCTAAGGGTTTTGAATTTATCCTAACACCACACGTTTAGACGTCAGTCCTTGAGCTTCGTGAATGGTATGAATTAGAATTGGTCCATAACATCTACCTTTTAAAATATCTATCATCATATCTTTTTCAATTTGTGTAAAAGTCAGTATAAGCGTGTCTTCTTTAAGTTGATACTGACTGGCATCACTAATAATCGGTCTGATGGATCGTACGCACGGGTTTGTTGTTTGAATATTTTTTATAATGGTTCGACAACAAGAAGCACACATCCTGAGGACATCTCTTAGTGGTAGAGAGAGTTAAACAAGGATCACAGAACTGTGAGATCTTAGCCACTCAGATGTTAGAGAAGATCTTTTCAATGTATGGGATTTTTTTCATCGCCAAGTAGTATTACATTTCTTTAAAATTTCTTTAAAATTATAGAAAATTATAAATAATTTATTTAAATATACATTTAAAATTTGATACTTATTTTATTATTATTATTATATACTTTAAGAATTTTATTTTTTTAAATTTAAAAATAATAAATTAGCTTAAGCTTTCTATAATCATTAATACTACTCTAGTAAATGGAAGACTCTACATAGGAAACAATATAGGACCCCTCTCCTATTGGGCCCTTAAGATAAGGTTTAGGCCCTTTTAAGACAAACCCTCCTCGGCCTTTTGGCTCAGTCCGTCCCTGATTACTACTTCTACAACTAAAGGTAGCACTGTGTTAAATAAGTTAAAAACTTAGGCCCGTATTCAAAACATTTTCCTTAATAGACCAAGAGCCCAGGGGTGTTTTTGTTAATAAAAAGTGTAATGGCTGGAACCGGTCTCAATTTTTCGTAAATACCTTCCTGAACAAGGATATGCAATTCTGCCGACTCGTATCGGATGGGTGTCCCAGGCAGAACGCACTTTAGGGGTCAAAGGTTCTGCCTGGGACACCCATCCGATACGAGTCGGCAGAATTGCAGATCCTTGTTCATGAAGGTATTTATGAAAAATTGAGACCGGTTCCAAGCCATTACACTTTTTAATAACAAAACACTCCTAGGCTCTTGGTCTATAAGGAGGATAGTGTTAATGTTAACACTTAATGTTCCCTTAAGGAAAATGTAGGTTTACAGTTTAGGTAAGGAAATGTTGGTTTACAGTTTAGGTAAAAAAATGTTAGGTTTACAGTTTAGGTAAGGAAAATGTTAGGTTTACAGTTTAGTAAGGAAAATGTTAGGTTTACAGTTTACAGTTTAGGTAAGGAAAATGTTAGGTTTACAGTTAGGGTAAGGGAAAATGTGTAGGTTTACAGTTTAGGTAAGGAAAATGTTAGTTTAACTACAGTTTAGGTAAGGAAAATGTTAGATTTACAGTTTAGGTAAGGAAAATGTTTAGATTTACAGTTAGGTAAGGAAATGTTAGTTTACAGTTTAGGTAGGAAAATGTTAGGTTTATAGTTAGGTAAGGAAAATGTTAGGTTTACAGTTTAGGTAAGGAAAATGTTAGATTTACAGTTTAGGTTAAGGAAAATGTTAGATTTACAGTTTAGGTAAGGAAAATGTTAGTTTACAGTTTAGGTAGGAAAATGTTAGGTTTTATAGTTTAGGTAAGGAAAATGTTAAGGTTTACAGTTTAGGTAAGGAAAATGTTAGGTCCACTTAAGGTTCCTTAAGAGCCCTTAAGGAAACTGTTAGGTTTTTACAGTTTAGGGTAAGGAAAATGTTAGGTTTACTGTTTAGGTAAGGAAAATGTTAGGTCTCTTACGGGACAAAATTAAGGCCTGTATTCAGACATTTTTATACCTAAACCTAACATTTTCCTTAAGGGTTCCCTTAAGACCCCTAAGAGGACCTAACATTTTCCTTACCTAAACTGTAAACCTAACATTTTCCTTACTTAAACCTTAAGGAAAATGTTAGGTTTACAGTTTTAGGTAGGAAAAATGTTAGGTTACAGTTTAGGTAAGGAAAAATGTTAGGTTTACAGTTTAGGTAAGAAAATGATAGGTCCTCTTTTTAGGTCCTGTAAGGGTTCCTTAAGGAACTCTTAAGGAAAATGTTAGGTTTAGGTAAGAAAAATGTCTTTGAATACAGGCCTTAATTTTTCCCGTAAAGTAATTAAATAAAATAAATCAATTAATTACGACTTAACTTTTATTTGAAACGTAGCAGCAAAGCATAATACGTAGCTTAATAAACTTTTAAACATTTTATTAATAGCTCTTCTCTTACCATGACAAGGAAGTCTATTATTAGTTAATAAACTTTAATATCATTTAATAACTCCGGATGTAAACAAAACTTTATATCTTCATATTCTTCTCCATGTTGATATTAAAAATATCGGACGATTTTACACTGACAATAAACCCGAATTAAAAACTAAAGTAAAATTAAAAGCGTATATATGAAACACCATTATCTATAGTAAATAAATATTATATTATGAAACTGAAAGCCACAACATAATATAACCATAATCATTATTTTTAAGAAAAAAACCTACATTAAAATATGTAATGTTGTCTATTTATTTACCTACATATATACAACGGTCTATAATTAAATAAAAATATTGCTTATTAAGCTAAAATTTTAAATCTGTTTATATTATCTCAAATAAAATAGGTAGGTGGTTATGTTGATAGCAAACTTTCTGTATTATTGTGACATTTCTTTGGCAAAGTGTTTTTAAATGTGTAGAGTGCAATTTTATAGATACGATAGTGTACATATAAGAGAAGACGTATATAGATAACTATTGCTAAGAGAAGGGGAAGGTATTTTCGAAAGAAACAAGGTAGATTATTTTTAAAATTTCCTTTGTTTACTTTGGTGAAAGAAACGACAAAGGATAGTAATATTAGGTTGTTTGTTGATAAACAATGAGTATTCTCATTAGGTTGATATCGGTATTAAAGAGATTTTTAGAAGCGTACAATATAAAAATTATGAAACCATTGATGTGTTAAATAAATATTAGCTACATAGGATAATTATTTAGTTTTTATTTAAATTAAATAATTATCCTAATTAAATAATAATCCTATACTTTAAATAATAATAATTCATTTAATATAATTCATTATAGCAAAATATTTAACAGCAAAGCAAGAATTTAGGCATCAAAGTCAATAGCTAAATGTAAAAAACTATAAAATATAAACAGGAGAAATTAAACTTTATTTATTATTTAATATTAAACTAACTATATTTATTAACTAATATTATATTGCTTTGATATTTCTTTTAACTGTAGGAAAATTAAAGAGTTGGGAGATTATCAATTTTGTAACCAAATTTTTCTGAAAATATATACCTTAAATTATGAAGGAAAGCATAGTCTCTCTATCCTGAGTGGAGCCCTTCATATGAATGCCTCGCTCAAAATATTACAAAATCGCACTCATTCCAGTTTTTCTTGCAATAAGTGGTTCCCTGTTGGTCGTGTGCAAATAAGTTTTAAAGCTGATAAAATTTCCTATAAAACTTGTTAAGGCCTTCTAAGTGGTTCTCACAAATTGTCTGTCTGTAAACGATAAAAGACACACACACAAACAAACACCAGTGTGTGTCTTTTATCATCATATTTATGCAAGAAAGTTGAAACTTAGTACAAAAACCAATCTTTAGGTCTAATTGGGCTATCCTGAAAATATTTTTATGACGTCATTAACCTGCAAATTTTCTAAATACATAAAACAAACAAAAATTTCGGTCGGTTTGAGATTTAGCAATGCATGTGGACGTATATAAGAACAAAAGATGTGCCAAGTTCCATCACAGACGGTTTTTCTTAAATTATGACTTAATTACGTTTTTTAAAAAAAATTGTAAAAAGTCGAAACATAATGCAATTGAGCTGGAATTTAGTACAACTGTATTCCTGTACGTACATAGAGGTATATACTAGAGAGGGCATAGCCTATCTCAATACATTGAGAGGCCTGAAACATCATTTTGGGGCTCTTAGGGACTCTGTGTATCCTCATTGAAACCTCCTTCAAGAGTGAGGTAAGGTTTTCGGCTTCCCGCAAATTTTTGTGTTTGATTTATATTTTTAGCGTTATACTATCAAAGATATTTTAATTTTGTACTGATTATTAGATTATACTTATTTGGATCCGATGTGTTGAATCCGATGTGACTTTTTGGATCCGATGCGTAGCGAATCCCAAAAGTTCCTCCGAGGTACCCACTACCTGAATATTCGTTTGTTACAAAGAATTTTCAGATAGAAGTAATGCAAAAGATATAAAATAGCGATGCCTGTTTAAAACCAGTCATCTCTTAATTTTATCAACTCTAAAAATATTAAGGCAAAAATTTTCTAAAAATAATAAAGTACCTCTAGAAAATTACTCAGCTATCTGGGAATGAATAAGATTGTTAGTGTTGACAAATTTAAAAAATCAATTATTTAAAGGTTAGAATAACAATTCTTTTAAAATCTTTAATTATCAAATAATAATTTGTGCAAATTAGGTTGAAAATGTAGATTGATATAAACGAATATACCTATTATAATATTTAATACTAATTTATTTGTTACTTAATGACTGATATATAGATTGGGGCAAGAATCTTAAATGTGCGAACAAACTTTAAAAGACGTATTACATTAAAACCTTTGACCTTTATGTACTAAAATTCTATATTTACCTCTCCCCTCCCTACCTTTAACTCTATCCCTTCTATTATCATTTAAATACATAAAAATAAATTAAAAATAACTGAGAAATTTTAAATTTAAACTATATAAATTCAAAAGAAATTTATTAATTATTTTTGTTTACAATATGTAAACAAAAAAAATGTGTGTGTACAAAAAATATGTTGTGTATGTTTTTTGTTTTTGTTATTTATATAAAATATTATATTATATATATATATATATATATATATATATATATATATATATATATATATATATATATATATGTGTGTGTGTGTGTGTGTGTGTGTGTGTGTGTTTTCCTTCTAGTAGTAACTCTACTAAAAGGCCGAATATTATCAGCATGTCCCATATAAATACTACATGCTTTTGAAAACAATAGATTTTTGTACTTTACTTCGTTCTTTTTGAGAAATGTGTGTGTGTGGTCGTAGACATTCAAAAACGATTGGGACCGGTTTCAGCTCAATTAATGTATAGTTGAGTGTTTATAGTGCAAACCAACACTAAGCATTATTACTAAACAGTTTTAAACTAAAATTCAATAAGTGAATTATTAACTAATTCTAAAATATACTTGATGATAAGGCACTGGCACTGTTCTCGTCTGGGTGTACCGGACTGGACAGAGCAGTATAACGAGTATCTGGTGAGACTAGAGGAACTAGAGGAGACTGGGATATTGGATATTGTATCTAGTAACTAGTGGCTAGATGAGACTAATGAGATCATAGTAGCTTGTGGACTGGAGAAATATACTACTAGACAAACTGCAAGGATCTTGAATAAAAGGGATGACGTAAAGGAACATTTCTGTCCCCATGGAAGTTGTATGAGATAGAGAAACGAGCAAACTTACCTTCCCCTTTGTTATAAAAAGCGCCAAATAAAGCGCCAAACGCAGGTTATGTAGCAAGGTTGTCGAGTTTGCTTCTAAACTTTCTTCTGTGCTTCTCGTGATTGTTACATTTGTGGTGCTTGTTTAGTAGTTTTGTGCTTATGTAATTTTAAATTTTGGATTACAACTTGCCACTTTAGTGAGTGATAATTCAAGCGTGTTTTGTTATATCTTCTCAAGCAATAAACAATACGAAACCATTAAGAGGTAAGTTTGCCTCTAAATTTAAGACCTGCACTGTTATAAGAATGGTAAGCATGCGCAGTTTGTACCAAGCATGTGCAGTTGGATTTTAGCGTGTTTCGTGTTGGATTCTCTCTATTTGGTTTTTCGATGGGGTCAATTTTTTGTATGGCAAATCGACTTAGTGTGTTAACCCCTTTATTCAAGATCCTTGACAAACTGAGAACCTGATCACAACCTGGTGCAGTACCGAAAAGAAGAGGGTAGAAACTCCCTTGTAGAAGCACCGAAGTAACCTGGTTCAGTGTGAGCGCAACTCATAAAAGAGGCATACGGGAGAATAAAAACGCTAAAATAATCCAATACGGGTTTAATCGAAAAAATACAACAATACGGGGGAATAGAAACGCTAAAATGGCCCTATACGGGTTTAAGCGTAAAAAATACAACCATACGGGGGAATATAAACTCTAAAATGATCCTATACGGGTGAATAGAAACGCTAAAATGACTCTATATACGGGTTTAAGCGTAAAAAAATACAACAATTCGGGTGAGTAGAAACGCTAAAATTACCCTATACGGGTTTAAGCGTAAAAAAATACATGAATACATGATAAGCATAAATAATTCAAAGCATGAATACTCACACAAACAACACGTGGAACAAGAATAAAATTAGTAGTTACAAAGCGAAAAAATATTTTTTAGAAATAATGTAGTGTATAATAGTTCTGTCTTTTTACAATAGTCTACCTAAAAATATAAAAGAAATTAAATGAAATGCGCAATTTATTAAAATGAATTGCGATTTTTTATTCTCCTCTACTTTAAACAAAGTTAAAGAGTTTTTTAAAAGTAAAGTTTTGCTTCTTATTTGTTATTTTATTAATAACAGACGTATAAATGATATTTAAATTTACACTACTTAAATTACTTATTTTAATATGCATCATAATTTGTTTTTTATTTGTTTTTTCTTTTTTATTTTATTTTTTTATTGTGTTGTACTTGTTTTTACTTGTAAAGCGCTTTTCCAATAAAGTTTTGTTTTTGTGGAGAGACTTCGTAGATTAGACATTATTAGACATTCAAATGGTTTTATATAATTTGTTAACCTTATTTATTTATTTTGTATAATTTGATACTACCGAGTTACACGTAACGAAACAACGAAACGTACTACCGAGTGGGACATGACATTATGTCGAGCCATCAATGATGACAAATGTCGAATGATGGAACAGTTCACCAGATGTAGCATTGCATTTTGCTTGTTACATTTCCTAGGTGTCTCTCGCACAATTATATGGTGTCATTTATTTAATTTATATTTACATCATTTATATTTTTTTAATTTATAATTTTATAAGTTATGTTGTATTTTGACATGTGAAATCTGATACATAAAAAAACTAAAAGTATTTATATACAAGAAAAGTATTTTTTTTTTAAAAATATTTTGGGGTCATTATTGTGAGTTAATGACATCACACATAATTCACTAACAATAAGGTTCTGGACGATAACAAGGTTGATTTCTTTATCTAGTTTCATTTTGTTCCGAGAAAGTGTTCGAATGTTATCGTGTCCCATAGAAACGTCTAGGAACAAAATTTCAGTACATACACAAACACCCACAACACACACACACACACACACACACACACACAATATATATATATATATATATATATATATATATATATATATATATATATATATAAACCTCAACAATTATTAGTAACCCCCCCCCCTTCCAAACTTCTTATATCTTCTTCGAAAATTCGCTAAAATACTCTAATTTCTTTTGATTTCTCCTAGCAAGTTTTCCAACTGCTTCTCACCCCGCTACTTAAAACGTTAAACGCAAGAAGTGAACAAAATATAATATAGGGGGGGGGGGGTATAAGAATGTTAGGGGCTCTAGGCACCAACTATCTTAAATAAGGGTCTAGATGGCTCTAATTTTTGCCTTGAACTGATTTTTGTCTAACCCAGAATTTTGTCTGTGGAGACTGTGCGTCTCACACACATACTATACTTTAAATGTTTGAAAAGTTTAACTGCGTAAAATCTTGATTTCGGATATGAATTGTAAACACATGAATTTTCATCATATACCATGCCTAACGTAAAATAACAGTAATGAAACTTTACATAAATTGAAACATAAATTGAATATTTCAAAAAAAATGCACTTACAATCGTAAGTCAAATTTTCTCTGCATGTATTTTATAAAATTTTAAATTAGGAAGTTAAAAGCTTTATAGTGGTTTCTCATTCCCCACACCTCCAACTTTTACCACCTCCCTCACTCCCAGATAAAATTGGATCTAAATTTAGAATGATTTTCCTCTTTCAAGAATACATTCAAAACAATAGGTAACACTGTTATATAAAACAAAAGAAACTTATAAAAAACCCAAAAATAGAATCACCGGTTTTATTTTATTACCTATTTTTTGATATTTTGATGAATGATATCTGATAGTTAAATACGATTGGATTCCATCTTCTGGTTTTTCCAGGAAGAGAATTTAATATTTTTTTATGCGGAGTTTATTAGAATGAATAAACAAAAATATGGAGGCCAGACTGTCAGATTACAATTGTGACAGGTTGGGTAACATTTTTTTATTTAATAATTAAATTTATTTAGTTATTTTTGTTAATTTTTCATCTTTTTACTTTTTTCTCATTTATGATGTAATATTAAAGGGAATATATTGTGCCTAAAGAATCTGAAAATTTCACATTATTGTCTGTTTTAACCTTGAGTTTTTACGAATTTGCCATGTATGTGTGTTGTGTGTGTGTTGAACCGCGTTGTAGGTGTGTCTTTCTGCTTAATCGTAGCTCCCAGTGTATTTATGCTAGAGCGTTGAAACTTTACAAAAATCGATCTTTAGGTTTAGTTGAACTATCCGGAAAATAATTTTTTAATGACTTCAAAAACCGAAAATAAAGACTCATCAGAAATTTATGAAACACAGAAATATATAAGATATAATTTTTATCGAATGCCTTTTATTTCCTTTTCTTTTATTCTTTCTTCTTCTTCTTCTTTATTTTTTTATTAATTTTTATGAAAATATGGGCCGAAGGCCCGTATTTAAAAAGTAACTTATTATTTGACTGCTTACCTACTTAACTACGGTATATAATTATTATTCGAATATTTGTACCATGACACTAAAGAGATTCTTTCTAATAATACTGAAAAGCTCTTTATTTTTACGCATTACTTCGTGCTTTAAGTTTTGTAAAAGGTCAATTTTCTATTCTATGAACTTTGAAAGTCTTTTTGAATTAAAAAGTTCGTGAAAGAACTTGGTCATGAATGAAAATGTTAAAGGAAGCGGAAACTTTAAAAACAAAGGCCTTACCTGGAGCATAAAGGAGCAGAGGTAGAGCGTTTAGAGGAAAAGGGAGCTTGTATATGAACAATGAAGGGTTACGGAGGGTTGATCAGTAAATAGATGTTAAAAGGGCTAAATTTAGACAAGCTAAAATGCTAGAAGAGTGGACAGAGACAATGTAAATATAACCGGTGACGTCATATGCACGTGTATTGATGAATTAATGACGTCACTTTTTACTCTGAAAGCTGTTTTCCAAGACTATGACAGTTATAATTCTACGCATTTTAAGGGCCTGGGTTAAGATTTTTAGACCGACCGAGAAGCAAGGAGGTAAAAGAAGTTAAAATCTTAAACACTTGCTTCGTGTTACATTGTCATTACATGGCTCAGTGTAGAACTTGTAACGAGATTAGGTTTCGTCCTATTGGACCTAAATAAAAATGTAAGATGTATTTATCCCGACGAGTGAGAGTTAATGCAGTCAGTCTCGATCAAAAACTCCAAGTGCCGATACTGGACCCGGTGTCCAGTAGTGGCACTTGGAGTTTGTATCCGAATAAATTATTCAATATGCACTTTTTATTGTATCCGGTATAAATAAAATTACTCCGCACGCCGTCGGAAAACGGCCAATCTTTAGCTCGAACTCAAATTTTGAAAGAAACGAAATACAGGACACTCTACTAAGGTTGACTACGGCTGAATTTGGACTTCTCACGGATATAAATTTATAAGTATGTACATGTTTTCAATATTGGCTTGCCCACCAACCCCTATTTATAAAGAATAAGTTTTAACACAATATAATTGTGCGAGAGACACCAAGGAAATGTAACAAGCAAAATGCTTCGGCGCCCTGATGAGTTAGACGTAACGAAACAGAGTGGGACATGATTTATGTCGAGCCATCAAGTATGACGAATGTCGAATGATGGAACAGTTCCCAGATGTAGCATTGCATTTTGCTGTTACATTTCCTTGGTGTCTCTCGCACAATTATATTGTGTCAACTATTCATGTTTTGCAAAACTCGGTAGTATCAAATGATATAAATAAGTTTCAAAGTGAAATCCTGTCCCACACGGCATCGCCACCCTTTAAATACTTAGTTGTATCAAGAACAATTGGACTTCTTATAAAACAAGCAAGATATGATTTAGACTCTCTCTTTTTTCTCCTATTAGTTAATATATTCAAACAATAAAAAGCCTAACTAATTATGCTAATTTATATATATCAGAGGATGGACGGAGGAACTAATGTTACCATTAGAGTCCATCCCTTTTACAATAATTCTGCTGCGGTAGTCCGCATGTCGGGTGAATTTCCTTTGGATGCGTGTTTTCCGTGCTTAACAACAATCCTGGTTGAAAAGATAATTTTTATAGTTTTTTACATTATAAAAATTTACAACTACTAAATAAATAATTCCGGCGCGGTGGTCCGCTGTCGGGCGAATTTTTTTTAGAATCCGTGTTTCCGTGCTTAACAACCCATTTCTTGCTTAAGGTTCCGGTTCATACTTCAGAACCTAAGTTACTCAATTGTCAAGCACTGCTCGTAACTCATTTTGTCTGTATTTTTTAAAAAGAAATGCGCATAATTATCCAGTTGGTTGTACAAAACTATGCCTCTAAAATTAGAAGTACGCACTATTATTTGCACTAGTTTAAGGCTTAGTCAGTTATCTTTAAGCTTATTTATTTATAACAAGGCCAGTCATAATTGGAGCGTTGGTCTTGTTTGACTATGAATACTTCAACAAGCACAAGACATTCTTTGGGAATTTCCGTTTGAAATTACATAATTGCTTCCATTTTGAGGGGCTATGTAGGATTTTCTCAAATTGTCATTAGTTCTTACCCTCTCAGGCACGGGCATAACACAGTACCTGTTTACAAGAAATGTGTGTGTATACATCCTGACATGTATACATACATGGAGGATCATTTTACGATTTTTGGGATCTGTAGGTGATATAACGTGGATATTTATCCTTGTTACAATACTTCCTCTTCTTATCAGAGGAGATAAAAAACAGAATTTCCCTTAGTGTCAAGGATGTAAAGAAAAACGCAGGATGAAAGGGACTAACACTGTATCACGTATTTCATAAAAAGAGTTTTATGAAGGGTGAGCTGATGTAGGAAACTGTGGAAAGTCTGATAATGACACGATGACACAGACAACATGACACACTTAACATGTAATTTAAGTAAAGTCTTTCCGAGTGATGTCTTTAACATACCGCCTACCTCGTTAGACATTGATATAAAGGGATTCTACGTTTTAAGTATTTAGGTAGGTCAATGAAACAAAATCCCATCTTTTGACAACATTATTCCAGCTAACAAGCTAAACTAACAAAACAATAATTTTTTTCTCATATTTGTTTTGATGGATTCAGCTCGATTGATCATGGTGGAAAGAAAAACACGGAAAGATGTGAAACCCACAAGTCAATAAAGACAACAAGTCATCGTTAGTTCATAAAGCATAAATAATATTCTTTATTCTGTGATATCAAGTGTTTTTCCTCATTTATACCAATAAAAGAAAAGTATTTGTTTGCACAATATATTCGAAACTGGGATAACTACTAAATTATCCATTTCAGGTGTTCTTCTTAATGGTTTTTACTAAGGATCTTGAATAAAGGGGATAACGCCTACCTAACCTACCTGATCCCATGGAAGTTGTATGACAGAGAAACAAGAGCAAACCTACCTTCCCCTTGGTTATTATGAAAAAAAGGCGCCAAACGTAGGTTATGTAGCAAGGTTGTCGAGTATGCTTCTAAACTTTTTTCTGTGCTTCTCGTGATTGTTACATTTGAGGCGCTTGTTAAGTCATTTGTGCTTATTTAATTTTAAATTTTGGACTATACTTTGCCACTTTAGTGAGTAATCATTTAAGCGTGTTTTGTTATAACCTTCTCAAGCAATAAAAAATGGAAAACCATTGAGAGGTAAGTTTGCCTCTAAAATTTTAAGACCTGCGCTGTTATAAGAATTGTAAGCATGCGCAGTTTGTACCAAGCATGTGCAGTTGGTTCTTGACGTGTGTTTCGTGTTGAATTCTCTCTATTTTTTGGTTTTCGATGGGGTCACTTATTTGTTTGGCAAATAGACTTAGTGCGTCATCCCTTTTATTCAAGATCCTTGGTTGTACTCCCCAGCGAGCTAGGGTTGAATTTAGAAACAAGCGAAAGTTGAATTTATCCGCGAAATAAAAGAAACTTGTTTGAAACCACTTTTTGGAACTCCAAGATGAAGATATTAAAGATGGTCAATTTAATTAAATTTTACCTTTATAAGCCCATTCCGTTCATAAATCAGGCTTTCTGTCTTCAGATAATAAAATTTAAACCTGATTTCGCAACCATGATGTTTCTGCTTCTGGTCCTATTGCTCCCTATATTTTTATACTAAAGACTTGAAACTTAGTTCAAAAACAATCTTTAAGCCTATTTGTGCTACCTATCCGGATAGTAATTTTTCAAAAACATTCATAAACCGCCATTGGTGACGTAGTAAAAAATACAAACATTTATAAAACAAAGGAAAATTTTTTGGTCGATTTGACACACATGTAGTGTGTATCAAACTTTATAGAAGCAACAAATCTGCATTAAAGTCTATCGTTTAGTTTAAAATTCTTGACAGGTCAGTTTAGACACCACTGATTCTTAAGAAAAAAAAATCCCTGCAAAAAGAGAGCTGGAAAGAACTATGTAAACAATCAGGTTATTTTACCCGTATTTTCTTGGCGATGTTTTTTTACATTTTTTTTTGTGTAGTTTTATTTTAAAATATAATTCTTAAAATTAATTTGAAAGTAGTTTTCAAAACGATATAATCAAAAGAAGAACCACAAACAAAGTCAACGGTTGCCGGGATGAAGGTTTTTTCCCGCAGCCGCTTCGCGTTCACATAGTTCCTACATCAGTTTTTCATATTACTGGAATATGTAAGTGGTATACTGCCGCGATAAAAGCGAATTTTCAAATGAATTAGAAAGAAAATTATGGGATTATGGGTAGTCTGAGAAATATTATCTCGTTCTGTTTATCAATATTATGGTTCATAATTATTAGGTTTGTTGATTAAACCTAATATTAACAGTTTAGTATCACAGAAAGCATAAAATTAATTATTAAAGTTAATTTACTCTCTAAGGTATTGCTGAAATAGTTTTATTATTAACTTAAGGAGCTCTTTAAAATCACACTTTCCATAACTCTAATAATCTATGGGACAAATTTTAATTTTAAAATTTCAATCTATTATTTACAATAAACTGCTTTAAATAGGTTTAATTTTACTCCTGCGTATTTTTGGGATAGACTAAACCAACAGTGCTTATAAGTATTGAATGTTTAGATCACCCTAAACGTAGAGATCGGCCACTATGCTAATTAATAGTTTTATTATATATTGTAATAACAAAATATTTTAATACATATGTCTCTTATCATTTGTTATTTATATAATGTTACTTATTTTAAATTGAAGGGGCACTAGACTCACCCAGTGTCTCAAGTGCACTGGCAGGAGAATGTCAACAACAGCTAGAGTTACTCGGGAGGAAACATAAAGTTACACTGGTTAAGGTCCCTGGTCATTCTGGGGTAGAGGGAATGAGACCGCTGATGAACTAGCCAGGGAAGGCTCCTCTAAACCCTTTAAAGGATCAGAACCAGCTATAGGACTTACCAGAAGCAAAGTCAATATCCTTTTAGATGACTGGGCGATGGTGAAAACCAGGGATGCTCTTTAAACCAAAGCTAATTGCAGACAAGCTAGGAAAATGTTGAAGAAAGCCAACAAAGCCATGAGTATATGGGCTCTCTCTTTGGGGAGGAAGAGCTTAAGAAACCTGGTGGGTATCTTGACAGGTCATTGCTGGCTTCAGAGACATTTGCATGCCATGAAAATAAAAGCAGAGCCAATGTGTCCCAAGTGTGAAGTTGGGGAGGAGACGACAGATCACTTTTTGGGATCGTGTGAAGCATACGCTAGATTGAGGTTTAGTATATTTGGATCAGCCACTCTTCTAGACGACGACTTAGTGAAACTCCCATGGGCAGACGTTCTGAAGTTCATTAAGGAATCAGACAGGTTCAAAGAGAATAGAGATTCTATTAGGTAAGAGGTGAGGACGTTCTTGGGGCTGACAAAAAGCGTCCCAGAGACATAATTGCTAAGATCTAGGATCTTCCCCACCTTACTACTACTACTACTTATTTTAAATGTTAATAGCTTGAAATTGATTTAAGAACCCAATAAACTTAATTAAGCATATTTTCAATTATTTTTTTTTTTACTTTTCTTTACTTTTAACATATTTAGAAAGAAAATCCAAAACTGGTTTTCACCTAAATAATCCGTTTAGGTATATTTAAGAACTCCTGGATAGTTTTTACCAAGCTGTCTGTCTGTATGTGCTGTCTGTCTGTCTGTGCTGCTGTCTGTCTGTCTGTATGTGTGCGAGTACGTTATCATACCAATTTGTTAATGCTAGAGAGTTGAAACACGGAGTAAGTGGAACTCTGAATTTATAGAGTTATAAATTCCGCCATGACGCCTATCCCATTAGGCGACTTTCCCAAGGAAAATCACTAAAAGACAAATTTAAAAATATTCCCTGGTTGAAACTTAGTATAAAAACAAATCTTTAGGTTTAGGCGTGCTTACCATAATATCATTAGTGGCCAGAATTATTTATATCAATCGTAATTTGATTTATTTATATTATTATTTATTTTATTTAGAGGATTTACTTTTATATTTAAATTGACAATTTTCAATTTAATTCTGCTCTGTAGTTCATAAAGAAAAATAAAGAATATTTATTTATTATTTATTTATCAAATACATACACATTTTTATCATTACGTCAATAACTTTCATTAATGATAAGCAATAATAACTTAATCCATAATATTAATATTCCTATTGACCAATAATTACTTTGTTTAATATTTTCTTTTTCGATTTCAAATACAAATATTTAATCATTTATTTAATTTAAAAAAATGCAAAATAAGATGTCAGGCATAAGTAGACCAATGACATAAAAATATGCTACGAACGAGCAAAGCAAGATCGAAGTGAACTTCCAAAACCAAATTTCTTTGAATATTTAACTAATAAACTCTTTTGTGATTAATTTTTACTTTTCCTCATTTATACCGTTTATAGGGAAAGTATTGTGTTTGCAAAAAAATCCGAAACGGGATGACACCGGAATTATCCGTTTCAGGTGTTTAAGACCCCCCTGAGTAGTTTTCACAAAGTTGTCTGTTCTGTATGTCTTTTATCATCGTAGCTTCTTGTGCGTTTATGCTACAGTTGAAACTTTGTACAAAAATCAGTCGATAGATGTACTTGTGCTATTAGGAAAATAATTTTTTATGATGTCATTAACCCGCAATAATGACATCGAAAATTTTAAAAAATCAATAAAACCCGGAAAATGTTGCGATAAATTTGAGATTTAGCACGCATTTAGTCATGTATAAGACTAACATATGTGCAACGTTACATCTCATTATCAGCATTAGTTCAATTTTTATCAAATTACATGTGTACTTTTTTTAAAAAAATTGTACGAATCGGAAAAAATATCCAATTGGGTTGAAATTCGGTACAAGTGTATTTCTTTAAGTAATAAATAAGTACAAAGAGTTTTGTTTTAATACAAGTATATCCATGATTTTAGTTGGATCATAAAAATTAAACAGCATTGAGCGTGGTCAGTGCTGTATGGTTGACTCTGAGAGTGAAACGGATGTATTTACTACATGAGGATAGCGAAGCGAGTCCGAAGACTTTTTGCAGTATAAATTTGGTGAATTGTGTATTCTGAGTCCGAAGTAGTGAGGATTAGAGTGCCTGTATAATCAGAGTGAAGACAACCGGGTACTCAAAAATGATTGGTCCATTTTCAAGGTCATTGGAACGCAAATTCGATTTGTCCGACATTTAATAATATAGAAAGAAGAAGATGACGAAGAATGCATTGTAAAAAAGCCTGATTATACAGGCACTCTAGGGAGGATGAGCGTAGCGAATCTGATGACATAAAGAAAAGTTCGGAGGCATCCCGTACCCGATTTTTTCTAATATTGAGATTTATGTTAATTAAATCAACAAAATACGTAGTTTATATATTATCTTGTTGGGTGGAAGGCATTTATAATATTCCCTGTATAAAATCTAATACATACAGCGCATTCTTTTGAAATCGAAAGAAACTAATTTATATTACTTGTATGATTAAACACTAGAAAGCGCCGGTGTCTACATTTCTTCTGTTCTAAACTTCGTAACGGACATTAAAAATATTTTATGAAGTAAGCTGACAGCATATTATCATAACTGAGCTCTCTTCATGTAACATTATCTTTTAATATTTATTAATGGTATTTTTATTTATAATTTTTTTTTATTTATGTATAAATAATTTATATTTATTAATATTAAAATAAAAAATAAAATGCCCGTTTTAGGGCCTTTCGGCCATCAGGGTATTAATCCTGCGGGAACCACCTCAGGTGGGTAGCATCTACTACACTTCTAAGAATTCATTAAAGCTGGCGAAATCTTTTTAATACAAATACTATTCATAAAATCTTAGAGCATAGCCTGGGCTGCGAACCCCGGACCTTCGGTGCCGAAATCGAAACGCCTTTACGATCACGGCCACGGAGGCAGACATTTATTAATATTAATAATATTAAATTTGTTTTTTTAAAATATTTATATAAATATTTTATACAAATACTGCTGTGCACAAAATTAGTATACGATTATAAATAATAATAACTATGACCGTTTAGAGTCTTGCGGCCCGTTAGGGATAAACCCAGCAGAAATAACCTCAGGTGCTGGAAGGAATCGTTACGCTCAATGTGAATTCTAAAGTAGGCGAGAATTTATTAAACAATAATCTTATATAAACTGAGAGGGTAACTTGGGATGCGAACCCCTGATCTCCAAAGTGTCAAAGGTAGAACAGACTAACGCTCAAACCACCTCGATCACAGAGACATCAAATATCGATAAATTGTAGAATTACACGGAATTTCCAACAACAATCACAGACTGATTTTCATAGAACAACATATATTATAAAAGCAGCCGCCTCATAAGGTTGTACTGTATAGTTATTATGAGATATTTCTGTCGCGGATAATTGAAGCCGGACGAATTTTCTCGAATGAAGTGTTTTCTTGATCAACAATTAATTTCTTGCCTAAATTTCCGATTTATGGATTGTAGATTAACATAAGTAGTGACATTAAGCATGAAAGAGCTAAGATGACTTAGAGTCCTATTTGACATTTTTTTAATTTTCCTCATTTACTCCAAATAGGTTTAAAGGAAAAGTATTCTGTTTGCCAATTGGTCACCTCCCATTCAAGTAAGGAAAAAATGAGTTGTGCAGTTTCAAGTATTGAAATAAAACAGAGCCTCTCCATTAATGATGTATATGACATAGCTAGCCTTCAATCTTAACAGATCATCATCAGTGCCGGCGAGCAGCGAAGAAAAGAGTCAGGAGACAACGGTTACAGTTTTGTCTAGAGGTTTGTAGCTGACTACAGCTTCTCGTCGGCACTGATGATGATCGGTTAAGATTGAAAGCTGGCTATGTCAAATATATATCATTAGTGGAGATACTCTGTTTTATTTCATTACTTGCAACTCCACAACTCATTTTTCCTTATGCTGAAGAAAAGTTTCTAGGTACCCGTACCCGATTTTTTAATATTTAACGAGAAATATTCTTCTGTAATTAATTTAATCAATATAATGATATTATATTGATTAAATTAATAACATGCGACGAATATGGTTGGGTGGGTAGCATTTAATATATTCCAATAAAAAATCTAATACATTTTAAAACATTCAGCGCATTCTTTTGACGTTTGAAGCAATTAATACGTATTACTTGCATAAATACTAGAATGCGCTAGTGTCTACATTCCTTACAAACTTTGTAACAGAAATTAAACTGATTACGAATTAATTTATTTAGCTCTTCTCCTGTAACATCATTTAATATCAAAATATTTTACACAAATACTGGAGTCCACAAAATAAGAATATGGTATTTGCTCAAGTATTGATTATTACGGAAAATAGAGCGGGATTTTGAAAACTAATCGAATTTTCAAGCACCAATAGATTTTGCAAATATCGGCATAGATTATATATATACTAGGGGGCATAGCCTATCTTAATTCATTGAGAGACCTGAAACATCTTTTTAGGCTCTCAAGGGATCTGTGTAACCTCATGTGTAAATAACCTCCTCCAAGAGAAGTTAAGGTTATAAGAAATATATCGTTTGTTGGCTTTTTCTCGCATTGTTTAGGTTATTTTCTTATTATAAACGTTGAATTATATATGTCACTGTACTTTAATGTTAATTTCATCATATTAATTTTCATTAATTTCATCAAGCTAATATTTCATCATATTTAATCAAGGGTGTTCAGGTTACTTTTTTGATGTTTCAAAATTCAATTGATAGGGCCCTTCTAGTAATAATATATTTATGAATATCAGGATGATAGTACCTCGTAACTTTTTCCTAAAAACATGGGATTCGCTGCGGTCATCATCACTACACCGGACTCCCTTCTCTCGTCTTGAGATATAAAATGATCAATTTTATTCAGCCACACATCTTCGGTCTCTTTTCGTTTTGTTCTTAGATAGTAAATTAATTAGTTTTATTTCCAGCGGTCACCCATTGGAGCTCTGACCTCGATCATTGCTGCTTAACTTTAAAAAGTTAAGCAGCATCTAACTTTTATAATCATAAAAAAATCTGTAGCTATACGTATTGAAATGAAACTTATAGTAAACTTATTTATTACGTAAAGGGATACACTTTGTGCCAAATTTCAACTCAATAAATTATTTTTCGATTTTTACCAAGTTTTTTAAGTTATTCAATGTTAAGTAAACTAATGCTGATAGTGAGATAAATTTAGTGCAAATGTTGGTACTGAATTTATAATATAAATATAAATTAAATTAGTATTAATTAAATTTTATAAATTGATTAAAAATTATATGAATTTGTATTTTTATTTTTAAATGAATTTATTATGTGTATTGTTTTCGGAACTTTTTCTCACCCTTCGGACTTGCTTCGCTCGTCTCAGATAGGATAGTAACAATGGCCTAGGGTTTTAAACTTCGGACTCGCTTCGCTCGTCCTCAGAATAGGATGGTTAACAAATGGCCTAGGGTTTAACTTCGGACTCGCTTCGCTCGTCTCAGAATAGGATGGTTAACAAATGGCCTAGGGTTTTAAACTTCGGACTCGCTTCGCTCTCCTCAGAATAGGATAGTTAACAAATGGCCTAGGGTTTTAAACTTCGGACTCGCTCGCTCATCCTCAGAAATAGGATGGTTAACAATAACCTAGAGTTTATGTACTTCGGACTCGCTTCGCTCGTTAAACGAGAAAAGTTCCGGTTTTTACTCGGTTTTATTAAATTATTTGACTTTTTGGCGGAAATTTGTAACCTTGACAAATGTAAACAAACTTTTACGTTTAACAAAAGTGTCGCACTAATTAATAATTAAGTTTGCTTATAACTTTTTAACTAATTAGTATATTAAATTTGGCGAAATCATTTTTATACACAAATACTATTCATATAATCTTAGAGCATAGCCCGGGCTGCGAACCCGGACTCCGGTGCCGAATTCGAATGCCTATGCAAATCACGGCCACAAAGGCAGATGATAGTCTGTATAAAAATGTAAAATAAAAATGTTTGGTGAAATACAATGTTTGTACACTTTACATTAGCTACATTTAAGTAAAGTAGATAAATTTATTTTTTATTTACCTATTTATTTTAATTAATAATTAAATAAATTAAAATTTATTATCATTTGCAGTATTTAGTTTGCTTTATTCTAAATTCTTTACGATGTCATGTAATACTAACATCTAATCGGACAGTTATGCGAAATAAGCACAACATAAATAACATTAGATATGTAATCCAATAACATGATAATCAGCTTATAACGATAAAGTTCAGGGTTGCCATGATGTTAAAAACTCTTAATAAGATTAGAGACTAAATAAAGCTTTACAATATACATTATTACCTAATATAAGTAATTATATGTATATTTATACATGTGTCCGGCCTAAAGAGCTCCTTAAGTCCCCTATTTATTTTATCTGGGCTTTTAAGGGCCTATACCGTGATTAGGGTCATAAAGGGCCTAACATTCTTGATCAAGGCCCATTAATAATATCATTAAAAATATATTTTAGATTTTTATGGCCCATATTCAATAAACCTGGGCGTTTAAGGACCCCATACGAAGATTAGACCCTAATGATCTGGGCCCTAAAGTAGTAGTACATATGGCCCTAGAAATAAAACATAAAATAATTTAATTAAATATTACATTTAAATTAATAGACTTCAGTTTTATTTCAGTTAATCGTAATTTTATTTAAGTTTGTTTTAATCTTACTTATTTATTTTAATTTATTTAAACAAAATAACTTCATTTGACTCAAATAAATTAAGCTTGCTAATTAAGCATTAATACTACTCTCGTTAAAATTGGACCTCTTTTCTTGGGAGCAATGTTGGACCCCCCCCCCTCCCTATTGGGCCCCTTGAGATGTCGGTTTGGGTCCTTTTATGTCAAACCCTCCTCGGGTCTTTTTGGTTCAATCCGCCACTGAATGTAAGAATTAAAGTTAATATAGAAACCAAGTAGGCAAACAAACCAGATTTCTGTCAGACCTGGCATGTAGTTCACATCTTGTCCACCAGGGAGTTGGCTCAAATTTTCCTATGGGCCGCTGCCATTTTGTTTACCCTAGTAAATGTAAACAAACTATTTATGGTACAACAATACCTTAATCGAAAAAGTGCATGCGCAGTTATTCTAATTTTAGCTATTTTTTATTTTTGAGCCAGGTATCAGCTGATCGGGCAGGTCTGAATTTTTTTTTACTTGTGTCAGTATAGGAGTTTCCCTACTTGGTTTATATATTACTTTAGTAAGAATAAAAACTAATCAAGAGAGAGCCTGGAATTAAAAGGAAATAGATGACATAAGGAAATCCTTTATGTTTACTTGTATACCTGCATATGATTTCAATAAGTTAGCATATAGATAGAATTCATAATTAATCATTATACCTAGTATAAATATGATGTAGTGAGCGCAGTCTAACACCAGGATATCAGAGAATGTGTAAAGGACGTCCGCATCTTGTGAAATGTCAGCGTGAAATTATTCATATCGGTTGCTTATCTGCACGAATACGGTTCATTATTATTGCAATTATTATCATTACAGTTCATTGTCATCTAATTACTAATTAATTAGATCGTTTTTTTTTACATTTCCACGTTATACCGTCAGTACATTGAAGATTGGGGTTGGAGTCGAGGATAGACCCCATTTGCACTGCGACTGGAAGTCTATTGTACAATGTCAGTACATTAGAAAGAGTGTTGTATTTGCATTTACAATTCAAAACTTAGATTTGTTTATAAGACCTCCTTAGGGGTTTTCACCACTCAAGTTGTCTATCCGTGTGTGTTTGTTTGTTATCACCGCAGCTCCCAATGAATCCATGCTAGAAAGTTGAAACTTGTAAAAATACAAAAGTCAATCTTTAGGTCTAGTTGTGCTGTATTACTTTTCCTTATTTATAGGAAAAGTGTCTGCCTCCGTGGCCGTGATCGTAAAGGCGATGGGTTTCGGCACCGGAGGTTCGGGGTTCGCAGCCCGGGCAATGCTCTAAGATTTTATGAATAGCATTTGTATTAAAATGATTTCGCCAACTTTAATTAATTCTTAAAGTGTAGTAGATGCAACCAACCTGAGGTTGTTCCCGCAGGGTGAATACCCTGATGGGCCGAAAGGCCCTAAAACGGGCATATTAATATTATTATTATTATTATTATAATAGGAAAAGTATTGTGTTTGCCATAAAAGTCCGAAATAGGAATGTGACCGGAATTATCCGTTTCAGGTGTTTTTAAAGCCTCCAAAGTGGTTTTACAAAGTTGTCTGTATGTGTTTTTTTATTTTTTTTTATTAGCGTGCTCCAAAAATTATTGCATTTTTTTACACATCTTAGTATAGGAGGTTCCCTATTTGGTTTTATATATTACTTTGTCTATGACTATGAATTAAGACATATTTAATTGAATATTAATTTTGTAGGAAATTTTATGAGCTTTCCAACGATACTAAATTTGTGGCTCTAAAAATTACATTTCTAGTTGATATGAGCGATTTTTTAAAGTCAAGTACCGACACATGAACAATTAACAAAATGCTTCATAGCTGCAAAACGGTTAGGAATCGGAATAACAAAGGGGTGTCTAAATTAGTTGAAAATTATGTTTTAGAATCTCCTCCTTTAATTTTAAAAGAAGCGTATAAAAATATAATAAAAAATATAAAGTTTCGCAAAACCTATTTTTTCGTCATCAGGGACCTCTGAAACGGATTTTAGACACACTCCCGGATCCCCCTCGAGCCTCTTAATTAGCGACTTTTTTTAAAAAAAAAGTAAAGACGCTAAAAATAGGCACGGCTTGCACAGCCTTATGTATGAAACTGAAGTACACGAACAGTAGATTATCAATTTCAATTTAACAATGCCCAGTGGGACCAAGGTACCGCAGTGGTACACCTAGTGAACCAACTGGATCGTATCTAATAATATTAGCTGACTAACAAACACCCTACCTATATAATTTTCTTTTAACAGGCCTAATAATAGTTATTAGACTGTCTACAGAATCACACGCCTCATTAAGCTCGCGTGGATTTAAAGGCTGTAGGCGCCTTTGAACAAATTAAGATAAAATTGATTTTGACTTTAATTTGAAGCATTTATTTCTCGTTTTTATCTGGAATGAGAAAAACTATGTCTGCAAAATAAACGACTTAGTTGGCATATTTTTTTATATATTTTAAAATCCATCCAATAAGGTCACTCTAGTAGTAATACCTCTATGAAATACCTCTATGAATAATGTTATAAGCATAGAGATATTATTACTAGAGGGCCCTATTGGTTGAATTTTGAAACACTGACAAAATAACCTGACCACCTTCGCTTATAATGTAATCAAATAATCAGTACAAAATTACAATAACTTATATAGTAGTACGTTAAAAATACAAATCAAAACACAAACAAGGTATAGGATGCCAAAAACAATAGATTTATTATTGCCTTAACTAACTCTTGAAGGAGGTTATAATGAGTTACACAGAGCCCCTGAGAGCCCCCAATACGATGTTTCAGGCCTTTCAATGTATTGAAATAGGCTATGCCCCCTCTAGTATATATCTCTGGTTATAAGTAAAGAAGGAGCATACCACATAGAGTAATATATATAGAGATATATTACTAGATTGGACACAGGGTTTCTTTCAGAGGTTTTTCACCGGGGTTTCTCAAATTAAGGGGAGTATGCCCAGTTGTAAAAATTGTTGACCGAAGGGGGACTGTCATTATTTTACTGATACATTTAAAAATTGGCTTATATCGTGCCAGTATGCCACTTATATAAACTATATAGTAAATATGACGAACGGATATAGGACAACACTTTTTTGTATAGACGCTATTGAAGACGCTTACATTCAAACGGATAAATATTTTTTAATCAAAATGATAAAACAAATCAACCTTGCGTAGACACCGACCTTATTGAAAACCACGTATTTATGTCGTTATTAATCCGGTTTCTTGAGTTAGCGAAATTTTAAAAAATCGGTGAAATTTAAGGTTAAGGCACTGAATCGAATGAAAACGGTCCAAAGTCAATATGATCACTCTAAGCGACCAAGAAGTCGAATCATCTTTAAAATTTTTGAAAATTCGGCTAGTGACTTATTTAGTTTTAATTTTTTTTTTCTCTCACTAAAGAAGAACTCTCAATAGTTTTTCGTTAGTTGCACTTCTTAGTTTTATAGAATTCCATCTTAAATTACTAGATAAAAGTAGGCTTTAATTCTATATGTTACAAAATTTATTTTGTTTTAATTATTCAGCCATCATTGTGGCCATCTTCAGAACAATAACTGAAACATAAAATGAATCAAATAAATTACTTACAATATAAAGACTGATAAGACTAGATTGAACATGATAATAAAACATTTTTTGTTTTCAGTCATTTTCATGCTCAATCTAGTCTTATCAGTCTTTTTGTAAGTAGTTTATTTGAATGATTTTATGTTTCAGTTATTGTTCTGAAGATGGCCACAATAATTAAAACAAAATAAATTTTGTAATGTATTGAATTAAAGCCTACTATTATTACTACTTTAAGATGAAATCTTAATGTTAATAATAATAATAATAATAAATATTTATTTTTCATTAAATTTTACACAGATAAAACATTAGAAAATTGTCAATATCTTAAAAATAGTAATTTAATAAAACAAGTATTTCTACATATTCTAAGAGCTAATCAAGCTATAGTAATCGTCAATGTATAAATTAAGCCTCTTTCTCAATACTAAGCTAGTACTCATCTAAGCTTCATAGAGTTTAAAGCTACAAGCTTCGGCGCACAACTATGACTCAGACCTAAAGTGTTTGATATCGCCACACACATTTCTATCAAACCCAATTTATTCAAAATCTAATTTATTCAAATCAATAAATAAAATAATTTAAATATTTAATCGCTGTAAATAATAAATCCGTAAATATTGTAGTTTATAACTCATAAATAATTCTATACTCCGACACCTTAAAATATAATAGATTAATTTAATATGCAGACATTAATTCAATGCATTTTTTTAATATTTCCTTGGAATTTTTCCTATATCATTTGAGATTCTAGTTACTGTATTTTGTATAGTTTATTTATTTTTTATGTCTATTGTTATTAAAATATATGTTTATTGTTTGGTTATTTATGCAGTTGATTGAGAGAGGAATATATAAATTATTAACCATGTACCATGTATGATCTAAACAACAAGACTAGACAAAGAAGGTACGGGGTACGCGCGGTAAAGTTTTAACTCTCTGGCATTAATACACTAGAAGCTATGATGATTACAGGGCAGACAAACAGACATACAGACAGACAACTAAATAAAAACCACTCAGAAGGTCAAAAACACCTGAATTTTAATTTCCCGCGACATTCCGGTTTCGGATTTCTTTGCAAACAATACTTTTTTTTATACCTACGGTATAAATGAGGAAAAGTAATATTTTTTTAATATTATTATTTATTTTCCTCATTTATACCGTGTGTCTGTTATCATCGTAGCTCCCATTATATTTATGCTTGAGGGTTTAAAAACTTCGTAAAAAAAATTAGTCTACCGCTATAGTTGTTACTATTTGGAAAATATTTTTTTATTAAGACATTAACCCGCAATAATGACTCAGCAAAAATTTCTAAAAATCAAAACGTGGAAAAATGATGTGATCGATTAAAATTTGGCACGCATGTGACTATGTATAAGACTAACATATGTGCAAAGTTTCATTTCATTATCAGCATTAGTTCAATTTTAATCGAATGACTTGTATACGTTTTATACAAAAATTTAATAAATCGGAAAATAATCAAATAGAGAGTAAATTTGGTTCAAGGACGACCAAAGTTTTTGGTTTTATACCTTTACTTAATAAATAAGTACACCAAATTTCGTTTGAATATAACAAATATATCCATGATATTTGGAAGATCATAAATGTTAAAGCATTGAGCGTGGTCAGTACGGATGGGTGACCGCTGGGTATGAAACTAATGTATTTGCTATCTGTGGACGAGCGAAGTGAGTCCGAAGACGTTTTGCAATATAAATTTAACGACTTGTATATTCTAAGGACGAGCGAAGCGAGTACAAATCTGGGAGGATGAGCGTAGCGAATTTTCCGAGGTACCCTATAACCGATTTTTTTAATATCAGATTATTAATCTAGAACGAATTTTCATAGAGAAAACTCAGTTATAAAGAAAATAAGTGGCTTGAGTCACTAGAGTGGACCAGACGCCGTCTGTTTTGTAAATAATTCTTCGTCCATCGTCAGTGTCAGGTATTGCGTGGCCCATATCGGAATTTTAATAAGTGAGCAGTGTCAAAAATATGTCTTCTTAATAACAGATATTTCTTAAAATATATTTATGAAATTCCAATACAAACCGGAGACAATTGTATTAGTTTTGCAAGGTATGCGGGGTTAGAAGATGCCAAGTATGGTGATACTGCAGTAACGAGTTATAAAGAGCCAGACCTGAAAAACATGACTCATTCTGTACTGCTTTTAACTAAATTTATTGGAAATATACCATAAATGATGATGGAAAATATAGTCTGCCTATCCAGAGTGGAGTCTTAGCTGATAGAATCGATTAAATGAATAAATTACTTGAATAAACTACCTAAATGTAATCAGACACATTCTGTGTATCTTTAAAGACGACGAAGGCCGCGCCAAGCTTTTTGGCTCACTAAAAGTATAACTTATACAAAGTATAAAAAGTTAATTTCAAGCTGATTTAATGGCAAAAAGCGGGAAAATAAGCCCTCTTCTTTCCTTGTAAAATTATAGTGACAGGATTTTAGTAACTATTTGAAATGAGAACTTCTCTAGATATGAGATATGCTGTTACTTACTCTCTAGGGAGAGTATAAGTAACACCATTTCTCCCTAGGAAGGGAAATGTCATTTACAGTGCGAGTTATCGAGTCTATAAATAGAACTTACAACGCGAGAAGTAGATAAATTACAATTATGTAAAATATAAATACAATCATTTGTTTACATTGATAAGAGCTATGTGTGATAACGTAATCAAATCAGTGTTGTCTCGCCTTGCATCCATATCTTTTTCTAATAGAAATTTATATTTCCTCTAGAGAATTTTGTTATCAACATCTCTAACAATGAACTGTAATCACAATACAAACAACAACAAAACAATACGCTGTAATCTTGTTGGTATTTAGTATCGTATATTAACATTATTTAGTAAAATAATGTAAAAAAGTTTGCGTTTCTGAATTTGCTTTTTAGCGAATCTTAAAAAATAAGATGAGCTTAGGGTCATGATATAAATATATTGAGTAATATTGAATATATATGCATATAGGCGCGACCTGCTGAGTCATTATATTACCTATATAATGTAAACATATAGGTTATAATACATATTCGTACATAATTTATTTTGTAGTTTCTAATTAGACAGCCTATATTACTCTTTCGATTTATTACCTAACAAATTGTAACAACTGTTCATCACACTTCACACAACCTGGTTTGACGTTTCAAATTGTCCGCAAACTAGCTCGAGATTGTTCTATCATCTGAGAAAGTCTTAAATAACAGTTGATGGATGCCTGACAGATGCACGGGTAAATTGACTGGCTCTAGTTTCTGATTTTCTTCAAAAATAACCAGAACAAATTGATAAAAGCAGCTTATTTAGTACAATATTGGAAAAAAACATTAATTTTTAGTTACTTTTCTTTTGTGGTTTTCGCGTCTTTGACAAACAAGCTTATTAAAGTGAAAAGTGCTTTGTTAAGAGCGAGCGATTCATACGACACGATACCATGGGAACTCCAACAGTCAATGGGTTTGATCTGGTTCTCATTTTGCAGGGCAAACCAGCTAAAAAGAGACATCTTCAGAAGCCTCATATAACGCTTGCAAATTTATTACAAAATTATTCATTGATACTATTAGCAATTTTCGAAGAAAAAATGGGCTTATGAGATTGGAGTCATGGAGGGGAAGGTGGATTTTTTAGAAGGGATGCCTCTCTGATATTACTTGATATCAAAGCGCTTTTAACCTGACAATAGGCCATCATTAGCGCTAGCTGTTGAATAAATAAGAGTGTGATAAGTAGATGAGTCTTACAGATCAGATATAAAACATAATAAAGATGAGGGCGATACATGAGTCTTGCAGATCAGATTATATCAAATAGAGTCTATCTTTGATATCTGATCTGTAAAACTCATCTATCATCCTCATCTTTATTATCTTTGATATCTAATCTGTAAGACTCATCTATCACCCTCATCTTTATTATCTTTGATATCTGATCTGTAAGACTCATTTATCACCATCTTCTTTATTCAACGGCAACCACTAATGATGGTCTGTTGTTATGTTGACAGCGCTTTGCTACTGAAAAATATAATCTTATGGAAAGACTTCTTCTTCAGGTAATATATAATTAAAAAATGGGAAACAACAACCAGCAACCTAGAAAAAAGACATCTTCTTCTTTTACTAGTTCATACTTGTACAAATGAATTTTGTTTTTTCCTCTAGATAGAACCATTTTTTGACCAGCGCATTCCTATGACAATATACAAGATACATATTTTAGTTTTAAATTACTGATGCAGAAACGCATGCGACTTAAGGAAAGACGAGGTCGGTAACACGAGCATCGTGGGAAACGATGACACATTGTTGTCATTTTAACGCAACAGGTTTAATTATATGGGAAAATTCAAGATGTCGGACGATTCTGTTACGATTTCCGTTTTTCAGTGATCGTATTGCAAAACACGCAAAATTTGACCTTCACCTTACAATTTCAAGTTTATGATGGTCTAATATTAATATTTAAGTTTATTTATTGCGTTTATATTTAACTTTAAAGTTAAAATTTTAGAAAGCTCACCTATCTCATTGGGCACTAAGGAGCACGTCTTAAAAAATAATAACAATGAGAATCAGGGAGAGTTTTAGTCATTAACCCCGCAAAAATGGCAGCAGCAAAAATTCATACATCGCGGAAAAATTTGATGATCGGTTTGTGATTTGGCACGCATATAAAAGATCAATATATGAGCCAAATTTGAGCATGAGTTTAATTTTTATCGAATGACTTAGTTACAAAAAATTGCAAAAATAATCCAAATTATTTGAAATTTGATACAATTGTATCCCTTCACGCAATAAATAATTATACTAAGTTTCGTTTCAGAACAAAAAGTATATCTATCGTTTTTTATCATAAAAGTTAAGGAGCATCGATTGAGGTCAATGCCTGGATGGGTGAATAAAACTTAAGTTATCACTATCTGAGGAGGAGCGAAGCGAGTCCGATGACGTGTTGCAATACACAATTGGCGAATTGTATATTCTGTGGACGAGCGAAGCGAGTATAAAGTAGGGAGGAAGAGCGTAGCGAATCAGATGTGTTCTACGGTACCCCGTACCCTCAAGGGTTATATTTTTATAAGAGACTATATTTTTGTACTTTTAATAGATTATAATAGTAATTAAAAAAGTATTCAGTTTTCCTTTTATTTGAAAATTTACCGATGGGGCCAATCTATAATACGAACACGGCTAAAATCAATTGACAGCCCGCCAAAATCTCATTGCTTTCAACCCTCTTTTTTAATAAAAAATCCCTTCTTTATGTAACAAAAAAAATTTCCTACCCTCGCAACACTGAAAGTCAGGTTATGTTTTGAAGTTTATTATTTGTTTTTATTTGATATCGTATTTTTTTTATTTTTAAAATAGTTATTTATTGCCATAAGGCTGAGAAGTGTGTCTTTATGTCACGGCAATTAGATTTACCGACGAGCGAAGCGAGTCGGGAAAAATTGCCAAGACTAAAGACATTTCTCAGCCAGATGGCATACACTATTTTTTTGAGGTAGCACTCATTAAATAAAGCACTCATTAAAAAATAAAAAAAAAACACTCATTAAATGCGCTATATACTTTATTGAAAAAAGACGTCCAATTATTATTAACTCCATATTATCGCCGTCATTAAATTCATCCATAGCTTCACACTTTTACTCAAAAATGTTAAAAGCTTTACAAATAAGCACACAAAAATTGTCAATTAGAACCACCTTTTAAAAACGAAAAAAAAAATAGTCTACGAACAAAACAGAAACAAAATGAACGTTTTTAAATAAAGCTCATGAAGGTTTAACACAGATTGTTTTTGAACACGCTACATTACAGTAATGCGGCAACATATGAATTACTTTTACGTCCTAGGAGTTTTTTTTACATTTTACATTTTTGCGCGCTGTCAATTGATTTTAGCCGTGTGTCGTACTATAGTTATAGATTTCTCATGACTCTCAAAGTCTCGTGCTCATTACGTTTCAAAATTCTACCGATGGGGCCAATCTAGTTATAGATATCTCCATGACTCTCAAAGTCTCGTGTGCTCATTACGTTTCAAAAATTCTACCGATGGGGCCAATCTAGTTATAGATATCTCCATGACTCTCAAAGTCTCGTGTGCTCATTACGTAGCATTGCTAACAAAATACATCAAATACAGTTTAGACTCGAAATCCTTGATCAAATTAGGCCTCGGTTAAAGAAAAATAATAAAAAATGTTTTTCTATAGCTTTTCATGGTTCACTGCCTTCCTGATCCTTAAAAAAAATATCAAACTACCAACCTGCATTTGTATAACGTTTCTCATTTCTTAATCTCATCAACTCTTAAACAGCTCGGCCATTAAAATAATACGTCACACGATTTTACTTTTAAATTTACATTTAGATAAATTTTTCCCGAATTATTTTGGAACAAGGATATGACGCATTAAGGTACTTTTCTGACGCCATGGACGTTTTATGCATAGATATATATACTAGAGAGGGTTTAACATGTCTTAATACATTGAGAGGCCTAAAAAAAATCTTTTTTGAACTCTTAGGGGCTCTGTGTAACTTTATTGGAACCTCCTTTAAGATTGATTTAAGGTTATAATAAATCAATTGATTTGGCTTCCTGGACATCAGTGTTTTAATATGTATTTTATAAGTTCCTTAAAATGTTACTGTAATTTTATTTTTTTAATTGGTATATTTAGGGGTAGTCAGGTTATTTTTTCAATGTTTCAAAATGCAACTAATAGAACCTCTCTAGTAATGATATCTCTATGGTTGTATGAGTGAAATAGGGAGCTTAGAATAATACTATATATAGAAGGAGCACTACTGATAACACGAAAGGCGGTTCACTGGTGCACCTAAGTAATGCTGCCACCCTAACAATATACAATTTTCTTAAAAAAAAGTTGGCAATACTTCCGGTTGCTGAATTATTATGTTCTATTATTAATTAATTGATTATTCATAAAAATAATATAAATATGGTGCATTACAATATTTTAAAGCATTTTAAATTGTAGTTTAACGTATTTATTAAAATTATAGATAAAAAGTAGTCCTCGTCAACTAAATATAGATTCTTGTATTCCGCTACCCTTTTGTTCTACCATCTAAGACCAGTTTTATTAAATACTCAACAGGGTTTTAAGTTATTACATTTGTTCTTAACGATCTTCTTCATTAATAGATATTTATGACACATATTTAAATAATGTTTGTTGTCAGGTTGGCAGCATTACTTAGGTGCACCTGCACCAGTCAACCGGCTTTCGTGTTATCAGTGGAATTACATTGTGTTTACGGTCCTATGCTCCTTTATATATAGTATTAATCTAAGAATAGGAGCAAAACTTATCTTCCATGTTTATAGCAAATGAAAGCGCGAAACGCAGGTTATGTTACAAGGATAGTCCAGTTTGCCCCTCCACTTTTGATCTGGCTTGTCTTCTGTCTCATCGGTGTGTTGTGTTGTATTTTTCTGTTACTTTGGTGCTTTTGCTAAGTCAATGTAAAATAAAACAGTTAAATAAGGAATAGATATTACTTTCTACTATTTGTTTATAACCTTCTCAATAAGCAAAACAGCAAAAACATGGGAGGTAAGTTTTCTCTTTAAATTAGACCTGCGTAGTTAATGTATGATTGCAAGCTGCGCAGTTCATGACGAGAGTGGCAGTCTTAGATTTCGACATGTGTTTTTGTAGGTGATGATTTCTGTCGATTACCATTATGTTCTCTTGACTCGAACCAAAATCTCATTGGTTACAGTCTCTAGTTTTAAATATAGGTGGGTGCTGCCGCTCGAGAAGATAGTCTATATAAAATAAAACTGTT
>JACMZG010000007.1:180413-187913 GCA_018340805.1 Microvelia longipes
ACGTTTTCTCCCTTTGGAATGAAAAGTGTTCTTTACTCCCGGTAAAACTAGTCATTAAACTTTATATTACACACCGTTTGAAGATAAAAATTTTAAAAAATCTCTGTGAAAGAAATGTATTCTATTTCAATATAATTTATACAGTAACTTATCGGACGTAGAAATGCTCGTTTAAAGTTAAAAATTAAAGTAACAGTGAAAAGTTTTATTATATTTTTTATAAAATAAAATAAACTCGCTGTTTGAAAAGATTGTTGTTGTTTAATAAAGTAACAGCTAGAAGGCTTGGTTACGCGACATTTACCGTCAGACCGAAGCCTTGTCTCCGCAACAAATCCAGGTATTTTTTCAAGATTGTTACCTTAATAGCGACAAAGTTTTCAACACCCCTTTCTTAACTGTCAGGTCAGATATAAATGTCTGACAAGTTTGACTCATAGCTATCAGGGTAACCCTTTGCCTTAATACAATATATGAAAAGAAAACTCACATATAAAAAGGTGTGTTAATCTGTTATTGTAAAAACTGTCATTAAAAAATTGATGTATTTGTCAAATATATATATATATATATATTATATATTATATAATATATAATTAATAATATATATATATATATACTATATATATATCATATATACAATATTCTATATACTATATCATATAATATTATATATATATATATATATACTAATATTATTATCTATATTATTACATATAATATACCGTTTGGACATGGTACTTGGATACTTTTTTTGAGTTAAAAGGGAACTTTTTTTTGTTGGTTTAGATAACTTCGGGTGTCGCATGCAACACCAAATTTGCGAAAACGGGTTAATTATAGGACACCCAAAGTTAACTACAACATTGAAATGAATTTTCATCAATTAATATAAGTAACCTAAGTTTCAATAATTTATGTCTAAAGGTTCAAAATTTCAGAGGGCGGGGAGGAAGACTTTTGGTCCACCCTGTTTAACAACAAGCATTTCTTGTGTTATTATTATTTAAATTTTCTCTTACTTTTCCTTTGGTTCTATATGTATTTATTTATTTATTCAGGCAAAGCCAATAATTACAATAAAAATAGCAAAATGTTAAGGAAAAAAATAAAATAGAAATAATTTAATATATATTTGAGAACCATCCTAGTAATAATCAATTAAGTGTAAATAAATTTTTTTTAAATAATGATACATAATAATAATATATAACAGTTTCCCTGAAATCATTTGCAGCAAAAGTCATAGCTGAAACGTCCATAGTCCATACTGTTAACAAACTTATTCGGAAAAACAGGGAAGCAATAATGCTTCCCTAAAGTCCAAAAACAAAATGGACAATAAACAACAACGACAAAAAAATATTACATTTAAATACAAATAAGGAATAAAAAGGAAGAAAGAACAAACATATAATTATTTCCTATCAATACCAAATAGGGGTAAAAGTACGAAAAACTTAAAACTAGGAAGTCTTTAAAAGCAACGGACTTTAAAATAAAGTTAGCCGACAAGTCGAGAAGGAAGTTTGTGAGAACTGTCAGCCAGTACAAGTGATATATTAGCTTTATAGCCCATGAATGAATAAGTAAAATAATAAACTGAACGTAATAAAATAAAAACAAAAACTAATAACAAAATAAGAAACAAAATAAAACAAAGAATTTACAATTTTATACATAAAATAGTATATAATATAAGTATAAAATTATTTTACAATACAGTATATTGTATTATTATTTATTGACATATAATTTTTTGTATAACTACTTATGTACTTATTATTAAATGTGTTTTAGTTCGTACTGGTTTGATCTTGGCCTCTAACATCTATATATGTCAAAACAATAAAATAATAATTTTGTAGTTTTTAAAAGTATTAGTTAAAATTTTCTTGCATAATTTTGGTGTTTTTAATGAATATGATATTTGATCTTATGTTTTATATGACGTATGGCGTATGTAGAGAGTTATACATATTTACATATAACTAAAATAGTTCTGGATTTCCAGCTTTGTATATCAAAGGATAAAATAATAAAATTTTAAAGTTGAAAAAAACAACACTGTATGGTTATTCCTCTAGATAATTTCAATTCTTATATTTATTAAAATTTATACTAAGAATATTGTAATTTATTGAAGTTACGGCTATCATATGTATATAGCTTTAACCAATCAAAAAATTATTTATAAGTGTATTTTATACGACATGAAGTAGATACTTTATATCGAAAATATATTAAATTTTTATTACCAAATATAAAAACAATAATAATAAAACATCTTATCAAAGTAGTACTTAATTATTTAAAATTATTTTATTTGTTAATTACCAAAACTCTTTTTTGATACTGAATTATGCACAAGGCTTTACCATCAGGCAACAAATAATACAGCAGTGCAAAAATGTTCAATATATAGGAGAAACGTACTAATTAACTTAATAATTCTAATATCAAAAAATAATTTCTGGCGCTGTGGTCCACATGAAACGGACGAAAATCCTTTTGAATTGCGTCGTTTTCCTGTTTAGCAATTCATTCTTGTAAGGTTCCTGGTTTATGCTTATAACTTGAGGCATCTTAGACAGTTATCAAGCACTTACCGTAACTCATTTCTTCTGTATTTTTCAAAGGAAAGTGCATAATTGTCCTGTTATTTAATACCAAACTATGCCTCATAAAATGCAGTGCACCCATTATTGCTGTAGTTTCTAGAGCTCTGTTCTGTTTCATGTGTTCTTTAAAGGTTCTTAGGCACATTTCTTTGACAATACAGAAACAAAAGAGTTCACGAGTATTGCTTTGATAATTGGTTATCTAAAGTAGAAAAGTTAAAGTTTTAACAGCATTAATCGGTATTCTTAACGCAAGAAATAGATTTTTAAGGACGGGAAAACGCCATACAAAGAAAATTCGCCGACATGCGGAACTCCGTGCCAGAATATTTTTCTGTAACTTAAAAACTTATATAATTAAAAAAACGATAAAAAAGTGATAGACCCTACCAGTTTCGCGACCTATAACTCTACGCTATGAGTTGCTACATCAAGAGTTCTAAAAAATTTTAAAACTTTATGATCTATAATTTAGAAAAAACTGTTTTGGGGGAAACCTGTAGTTTTCAAAAAGAAATAAAGTTTTATTAGAATTTGAATACACAGGCCCAAAAAAACGACTCCCTCACTTATAATGTGTTGTTTGGCAGCCATATTTTAGGGTTTCTGGTATTGACACAGTTTTTTCGGTTTGGGTGGTTCGTTATCGACTTCGGACTGGTTTTATTCATTCGGCGCCAAAAATTACATAAAAAACGACACCCAACTAAATTTATTTTTCATTCAATCGAAGTTTTATTTCGGTTATTACCCGCATGGTTACGAAAATGTAACCCTAAATATTGTCGATTTTTAATTTTTAAACAATATTGTCGATTTTTTAATTTCTTAAAACCGGGGTTAATGGCGTCACAAAAAACCTTTTTGTCGCTACAGCTAACATGAGCGCTAATCCCGATGTTAAAGAGGCAAAAGTTCGGGGTACCATTACTAGATTTTTTAATTATACTTCACATGTTACCTTTTAAAATTCTGTACTCACCGCATTCCCGAAAGGACAATTCGCCTGACTGCGGACCACCGCGCCAGAATTATTTTTATCATTGATTTTAACTACAATGTTTGCAAGTGTATCATCAAAACATTCTAAATTGTATAAATCGAATAAATAATGTTAATTAAAATTATTTACTTAACTAATTTATTTTTTACAGAACGCTGTACAAATAACAGTTCATCTATTTTTATTGTCATTCATTTTTATATTATTAGTTATTTAATATACTTTTTTTTTTAATTCTATGGGTTTTTTTTTGCTCTTAACTTATTTTAAATTCTTTAACTTTTGTATTTTATTTTTTGGACCTTTATTTAGTCTGTTGTTAAGATTAGGTTAGTTTACATTAAGTTATTTGTTAAGCTTATGATTGATTACTTGTTTAGCACTGTAGATGGCATTTATGTCGACAAGCCGGCTTGCTCAGAGTTAAATAAAGGCTTCGTTTGGTGGAAAGACGAAGTTGGTGTTGTTAATATTTCGTACCACGATTGTCAGCTTGTTTAAATTAATAAATAAAATTGATTAGCTACTAAATTAAATTTATTTTAAAATCAAAATAAAAGAAATAAAACATCGAAAGATAGAAAACGTTTTAGTGCGTAAGTCTCGTCAGAAGCCTTGGACTTCGTGTTGCAAGGTCAAAACTTCTTTTCCTATGTATGCACGTAAAAGTTAACTTAAAAATATTGAAAATTATTTTTTTATACTTTTTGCTTTCCAGTCAGTTCTTCTTTTCAGTCCGATCACCCAAAATATTCAGTTTTTACACTTTATTTGATTTTATATTTATTTTATATTTTGACATTATTATTCGTTTACATATATATATTATAGTATATTTTATTTTTAGTTAAAATATTCGTACGGACTTATGAGACTACTATCCTCTCATTTCTTGGGTGGATTGACATTCTAAAATAAAATTCTAATAAAACTAAAAAAATGATCCTTTAACCACCTACTAAGAGGCTTTGACAATTTGTACGCTATGCGGCGTCGTAACGAAGCTCTATATATATATATATATATATATATATAATATAATTATATATATATATACTATATATATATACATATAATATATATATATATATATATATATATATATATATAATACTATAATATATATATATTATGTATATTACTATATATATATATATATATATATATATATATTATATTATATATATATATACTATATATATATATATATATATATATATATATATATATATATATATATATATACCAGGGAATTATAAAAAAATCGTAATTAATAGTTTTATACCCAGTATAGCTACAGAAAGCTATTATTACTTTAAATACTCTTAATATGGTAAAGCAGGTAGTATAAAATTAAATTAATTCCGACAGGATTTGAACTTGGAATCTCATGAATTATAATTACTTTTTATCCATTTCTAGCTTATCTTCCTCTATTTATTTATAGTTTATTAGTAAACGGAGATTTTAAGACCCCACCTTCTACCAAATATTTATGGTGATTAAATTATGTAATTAAAATACAAATTTGACAAAAGATTACCATGTATGGGAAAGGGAATATTCGAACGTGTTTTCCTTAAAATTACTTTTTACTTTTCCTTATTTCTACCTTAGGTATATAGGAAAAGTATTGTGTTTGCAAGAAACAGAAACCGAGATAAAAATCGGAATTTTCCTTTTCAGGTCTTTTTATAGACCTCCTAATTGGTTTCCATAAAGTTTTCTGTCGTATATGTGTGTTCGTGTTTCTATGTATGTGTATGGATGTGCATATCATTTAATATTATGTGTGATTATCATCACATATTATCATATCAGATTAATGACTTAAGTGCAAAAACCTAATCCTATGGAGAGAAAGAAAACTGATTAATTTAGGGTTAACCCACAGCGGTTTATCAAAATGACGTTAATTTCATTATATTGGAAAATTGAAAATAATTGCTGCTATTCGGAAAATAATATTTTTATGACTTCATTAACCCGCAATAATGACTCAAGAAAAATTTCGAAAAATTATAAAACGCGGAAAAATAATGTGATCACATTGAGATTTGGCATGTATGTAGCCATGTATAGGACTAACATATCTGCCAAAGTTCATCTAATTATTAGAACTAGTTCAATTCTCCTAAATGGTTTTCACAAATTTTTCTGTCTGTATGTGTGTGTGTGTATGAGTGTGTAGGGGTGGCCACGAAGCTCCCGGGAGGGATGGAGGCCGTATTGTGGCCAATGGCTAAAGGCATCTTGTTTTGGCTAATACAATATCGTATATTAGAGCTACCTTATGATTCTAGATGTAAACCATCTAAATAACTATTAATATAATAATATTTAGAAAATTGGATCGTGACAGTAGATCTTGGATAATAGATCTCGGATTGCATTCAGCCCGAAGCTACTTAGTTGAATCGATTTTCAATTTTTGTCAGTAATTGTTTATTGTTTGATTTGTTTTAAACTGATTTCAAAACGATTAGAACGTATAGCTAGGTTGCTAAACCACTTGTGACCCTTTTTTGGGGGTTTAGTAATCTTGATTTTTTTTGTTTTCCTACCTTATTAAAGGTAGGGGAATTATTGAATTGGCAAAAAATGTAACACCTAGTTTTTCCGTTTAATATCGACGTTTTAGCATTTACAGATACCAAAAATCAAGAGACAAAATTTGTATCTGTATGTATGTATGTATGAGTGTATGGATGTGCATAATCATTTTAATAAAAATGACACAAAAAGCTAGTCCTATGTGAAGAACTGATTAATTGTTTGAGTTAACCCTACAGGGCTTATCAAAATTACGTCACTTCAAACTTAGAATTGTAGTTTATGCTTTGTTTCACATAAATAAACATCAGCACCACGTCAATCCAATTCATGCCACATCATCTTACATCAGCACCACGTCAACCCAAATCATTCCACATCATCTTACATCAGCACCACGTCAACCCAAATCATGCCACATCAGTACCAGGTCAACCCAAATTATTCCACATCATCTCACATCAGCAATACGTCAACCCAAATCATCCCAGGTTATCTTTCATCAGCACAACGTCAACCATACGTCATCACAACCCATCAGGATTCCACCTCTAAATTTAGGATTCTTACAGCCATCAAGCTGTGAAGCTTCCTATTTTGACCTCAAAAGTCTTGATTATCACTAATTATAAATATTTATCCAACACAATTTATCCACAGAATTAACCTTGTATTTATTAATCTTAATAGTTTTTTTAGTATAATTAAATTAGGAATTTTAATGAAGAATATATTCATAGTTTAATTAGATCAGAGAGTATTTAATATGATTTGATTAGCAAGATATCTATATATCAAATATTATTTTTTTACTTTTTCTTATTTATACCGTAGGTTTATAGGTAAAGTATTGTAATCGCAAAAAAATCCGATTACAAGAAATAATGTTTCAGCAAATCTAATCAAACGCGAAAAATGTGTCGATCAATTTGAAATTTAGCACGCATGTAGTTATATATAAGGCACATATGTGCCAATAAATCGATAATATGTGTGTATATATGTGATAAGTTTTATCTCATTGTCAGCATTAGGTAAATTTTAACGAATGACTGGTATATTTAAAACACAAAAGATCCGGAGGGGATAACTCCTTGTCACATCGGATTCGCTACGTTCATCCTCCCTGCTTCAGACTCGCTTCGCTCATCCTCATTTAATATTATTATTAATGATTGGGGTTGGAGTCGAGGATAGACCCCATTTGCACTGCGACTGGAAGTCTATTGTACATCCCTTCAATTGGTCCAGGTCAGAATAATCCTTTCCCCGACTAGGTCTAGGATTTTTGACCAGTGATTCATTGGTAGAGTCAAACTTAGT
>JACMZG010000007.1:192913-225413 GCA_018340805.1 Microvelia longipes
CATTTTGCTAAATCATTTACACAATTTTGTTTTTCGTATTTTGTCATCAAATTCATTTTTGTTTGTGTAAAATTTTTTTGGTATAATAATGGCTGAATTATTCACACCGGACAACTGAATTTCCTCTTTGAATCGATAGCCCGCCACAAACAGACCATAGAAAATAAAAAAATCTGATTGTTGTTAAAAGAATTTCAGGGTAAACTCCCTAATAGTAAGGTAAGTGGATTAATAGTAACTTATATTATGTAAATTTATGTAGATAGTTATTAATACGACAAAGTGTGTCGTAAATCTAGGTAATAAGTTAATAACATTGATATTTTGCGATATATTACGTTACTTACAATGGTATCACTTTTTGACATAACTACCTTAGGTCTTACTAAAAAATCATGGGAAGCCTCTAAATGACTTTTAAAACACGGGAACGATCATTTAATTTCGTGGCTTAAAAACATTTTCCTTACCTAAACCTAAGTGAGTGTTAGGAGAATGTTAGGAAAATGTTAGGAGAATGTTAGGAAAATGTTAGGAAATGTTTTAGGAAAAAGTTAGGTGTTAGGAGAATGTTAGGAAAATGTTAGGAAAATGTAAGGAAAAAGTTGGGAAATGTTAGGAAAACGTCTTTGAATACGGGCCTATATCTTCTCGAAAACTTTATCTAAATTAGACCATACAGTTATAGTATCCACTTGTAAATTCTCTGATTATACTTAAGCTGTAGTTGTTGATTATATTTATTTATGAACGCTATATATGTTTGTTAAGTGATCGTTTCATTTAAGCTATTGTTATTTGTGTTCCTTACAATAAATAATGCGTGATGTCTATGAATGAAAAATTACAAAAAAAACTTGAATAGAAAACTAGAAAAAGATTATATTTACGCAATCTACGTGATTCATTCATTCATTAAATCATTTACAATTCATTAATGCGCAAATTAATTCACACACACACAAAGGCACTTATATACACACATATACTAACAGAGAAAAACTATTATAATACGACCAGGTGCAACTAATAAATAATATAACATAATTACAATATGTAATAATCTAATTTCAATACAATATTTTATTCATAAAATTAAATATATAAGTGTATGCATAATAAAATATATACGTATGAACTTTTTTACGTTTCCTGATTTATAATGAAGATATATAGGAAAAGTATTGTGGTTGCAAAAAATCCGAAAGCAAAATTTCATCTAAATTATCCGTTTCAGGTGTTTTAAGGCACCAATTAAAACCTTAATTGTTACCAATTAAGGTCTCCTGAGTAGATTTTATGAAGTTGCAAGTGTGTATGTGTATATGTGTGTGTGTGTGTCTATTATCATCAAATATACTAGTGAACTAAAAGTAGTAGTAATAGGGTGGGGAGGCAAAGCCAGGCAAATAGGCCACGTTGTTGGGCCCTTCTTGCCAGCCCCGATTCCTTAGCCTACACCACCTCTACCAAGAATCTCCTGGAAAAGTTGATATATTGTAGGATATCTCTCTAACTAAGAGAAGAAAGCTCCTCTTCATACAAGAGGCCTACGCCAAATATGCGGATACGAAGAGAAGTATAGGCCTCACACTCTGCAAGCAGGTGAAAGGCTGTCTCCTCATAATGCCCACACATGGGGCAGTTAGCCTCTGAGATTATGCCTAAAGTATTAAGATGTTTATTTAATCTACAGTGACCGGTCAGAACACTACCAGTGTACTAATGCTACAGAGTTCAAACTGTGAACAAAAATCAATCTATGTGTAAGTAGTGTTGTACGGAAAATATTTTTATTACGTCATTAACCCGCAATAATAACTTAGTAAACATCATAAAACATGGTAAAATGTTGCGATCAATTGAGATTTGGCACGAATGTTGCCACGTAATAGACTAACAAATGTGCTAAATTTTATCATTAGTTCATTTATTATCAAATTACTTGTGTACGTTTTTTAAAAAACATTTAAAAAGTCTAAAAAACAATTGAGTTGAAATTCGGTACAAGTATAGAACTTCAGTACAAGTATCGGGGGATCCATTTAGATTCCATCTCCCTAGTTCTAGCGTATGCGATCGGATCCCCTCCGCATGTTTCATACTGCTAATATTACCGTATTGAGAGATCGTATCCAATACGATAAGCGGATCAAGAAGTGTGTGTGAACGTACCAATTATATCTCTATGTTAACTTAACTTCCTCTTGAAGGAGGTTCTAATGAGGTAACACAGAGCCCCTGAGAGACACTAAAGATTGTTTCAAGCCTCTTAATGCATTGAGATAGGCTATGCCTCCCCTAGAATATATCTCTATGATAAATAAGGTAAAGTTATTATCTTTACCATATAACAAGATTGAAATAATTTTTTGCGTGTGCGTTATAATATAATGTTAATCAATACACTTCAAGAGTGTGATTGTTTTAGTATGTTCTTTACCAATGTGTATGTATTTATGTACATGTCTGTACCACTAGAAGAGTGTTTTTATGTATCTGATACCTATATTAAAGTGTACAAAAGTATCTGATATCTCTAGAAGTGTGTATTTGTGTGCTTGTGAAGTGTATGTGCGTGAGTGAGATATGTACCTGCTTGCAATATAGGCTAAGGTTGTTGTGTGGGAAGATGAGATTTAGACAAAAATCATATTCTCAGCCGATCATATTAACATTAGCAATCAAATAATAAATTATCTATAATAAAGTGACACAACACTATAATACAAACACAAATATGTTTTTACTTTTTTTCTTTATTTATACTTTTTATAGGGAAAGTATTGCGTTTGCACAAAATATCCGTAACCCAGGATTTCACCTAAACTTTCCGTTTTAGGTCATTTTAAGAATGATTAACAGATTTTTGACTTTCCGAGTAGATTTTAAAAAGTTGTCTGCATATGTTGTGAGACAAAAATCATATAACAATTATTATTATAACATTGTTATCAAAGATCTTGAATAAAGGGATGACGCACTAAGTCGATTTGCCATACAAAAAAGTGACCCCAAACAAAAAATAGAGAGAATTCACACGTCAAATCCAACTGCACATGCAGTTGGCCTATGAATGTCGCGCCAACGAAGTGCATGCACTTTAAATTTTCTCGTGTGATTTCTCTAAAAATTCATAGACGCTCGAAATCGTTCGAGCTCCATTTCAAATGGAGCTCCAACGATATGGAGCGCCTATGAATGCGCGCCAACGAAGTGCATGCACTTTAATTTTTCTCGCGTGATTTCTCTAAAAAATTATAGACGCTCCAAATCGTTGGCGCGCCATTCATTGGCACTCCATATTCGTTGGAGCGCCAATGAATGCGCTGTATGCTGACATTACATTGTAAGCATCCAATGTATGCTTACAATTCTTATAACAGCGCAGCTCTTAATTTTAGAGGCAAACTTACCTCTCAATGGCTTCCATTGTTTATTGCATAAGAAGGTTTATAACAAAACACCGTTAAATTATCACTCAAGTGGCAAAGTATAGTCCAAAATTTAAAATTAAATAAGCACAAATGACTTAGCAAGCACCCAAATGTAACAATCACGAGAAGCACAGAAGAAAGTTTATAAGCAAACTCGACAACCTTGCTTCATAAACTGCGTTTGGCACATTTTTTTCATTATAACCAAGGGGAAGGTAAGTTTGCTCCTATTTCTCTATCTCTTACAGCTTTTATGGGGTCAGAGGTTACCAGTCGTTGGCGCTCCATATCGTTGGAACTCCATGGAGCTTCAACGATTTGGAGCGCCGACGAATGGCACCCCCGTCAGAAATGTTCCTTAATGCGTCCTTACCATTTTGATTTTAACCTTTTGAAATGTTTTTGTAATATTTTTATTTGTTTGTTCGGCACTGATGACGACCTTTAGTTGATTCATAGCCAGTGGTGCTTTATTTTAAATAAATATGACATCAGTGGAGAGACTTTTTTATATAATTCTGATCATGATGAACTCCTCTAGATCTCATAATTTGAATTCTGAAATTTGTAATAGTTTACTTTGGTTAAATAAAATTAAAATATGTCTAAATTAAGTTCACACTAGAGTCCATTTTACCATGGAGGTATAAGGTCTTAATTTTTACCCCAAGTCTCTTTTATAAATTAATTAACCATACCATTTTCCGTACAACAATAAAATTTAAAATTAATATGCAAGGTGTATCTATATCTACTTCATATTTGGTATCGCGCGGGCGTGTTCCACAAATCATGAACATTCTAGAAATTCAAGGTGATGTTCTCTAGCACCTAAAAATAAGGCCCCCAAATTAGGCGAGGCCTCTCGCATTTAATCTAAAGGCCCCTCTATTACACAATGATATGTTCTTTAAAAGTTCCATTTTCAAATTATTCCGCGTAGGCGAATTGTAATCCGAAGATAAAAAAATAAATTTTTTTTACAATATTCAATTTTTAATCTAAACGACATATTTAATTTTTATCCTCGATTTAAAATGTTTTAATTCATTCTAATACCTAAATCATATTAGTAATTTATCCGCGGGTTTATTAATTGTATAATTTATTTCTTTTTTAACGGCAATAGCCATTGATTTACAAAGTTAATTACAAAGAACAATAAAATTTGACCAAAGAATTGAAATAGAACTCAACCCGATCGCATCATTTTTCTGTGTTTAATGATTTTTGATTTTTTTTCTGAGTCATTATTGCGGGTTAATGGCATCATAAAAAATTTATTTCCGAATAGCACACCTTCAGGGTAGACTGATTTTTGTACAAAATTCATACTCTTCCATAAATACACACACACTCATACAGACAGACAACTTTGCGAAAACCACTCAGGAGGCCTTAAAAACGCCTGAAATGGATAATTCCGGTGACATCCCGGTTTTGGTTCTTTTTGCAAACACAATACTTTTTCTATATTACAGTATAAATGAGAAAAAGTAAAAATGAAATAAAGAAAACGTTGTATGTATATATATATATATATATATATAATATATTATATATATATATATATATATATATATATATATATATTGACTGGCCCAAATTAAAAGTCTTAAATCGAGGGTCTTTAACGCCCCTATTTACCTGTACTTTTATGGGCCCCATTCGAAATACTGGGGCCAAAAAGGGCTCTAGCATACTTTATCAGGGCTCACGGCTTTAGATATTTTTGTTTTTATAAGTAATAAAAAAATATAATAAATTTTAAATCTTTAAGATCTTAGATGTTGTTGATTTAGGTATTGGATTAAATTCTGTGAAATAATGGTTACAATAATTTAGTTAAAGAAAAAAGAGAACTAAAGAGAAAGAGAAACTATAGTAAAGGTAAATCACGTTTTTTATTGAGATTTTGAAGAACATAAAGACGACAGTGTTTTGCCTTAAATATAACTTAAAATTACGATTACTTTTATTCTATTCAAAATTGTAGGTTAAAGTTGTTAAATACTAATTAAAATTAATATTTGAAGGGAAAAAACAAATATCACTCGTAAAAATTTACTATGTTAAGTAGTGCATACGAAAAAAAATTAATTAGCCGCTCGTTTTAAGTAATTTAAACAAACTTAGCATTTAAAGATTCGCGCTTAAACCTCTATTGGGATGTGACAATACGTATTTCTTACACAAATTATTAACATCATTATACTAAAATGTACAAATAAATGCAACAAAAACAAAAATTTTGAGTACAATAAATAGTTTGTTTACATTTACAAGGGTAAAGCAAGATGGCCGCGCCCATGGGAAAATTTGAGCGAATTCCCTGTTGGACATACTGTGAACTACAAGACAGGTCTGACAGAAATCGCATTTGTTTCCCTACTAGGTAAATTACTTTAGCCAGGGGTATACGCATGTCCATAATCCAATAGTATAAATGAAGAAAAAATAAAAACCAATTAGATCTAGCTCATCATCTGGGTCAAGCGAAATATAGTGAGTGAAATAAATAAGAAAATGTTATTTCATTCCTATCTAGTGTTTTTATATTATATACAATAGTGACTAATACTAATAATCATAAAAAATACACTATATACTATAAGAGAGCTTAACATATATGAAAAGGTGTTAAATTGAAATTTAAACAGACTTAAATACTTAAATCAGAAGACAGTTAAAACCACCTGTTAAGTTCAAAGTAAGGTTTAATGAACCTGGGTTGCTTATTGTCCTTGATGACTAAACACATACTTTGCATCTTTGTTCCAACAAACAATAACAGCCACAATGCCATTTAACCGCAACCGTATTTAAACAATAAAGATTATCTAGCCTGCGGCTACTTGATCCTTTGCTTAATTCTATATCACTCCGGGTGACATTTTTAAGTGTTTTTTTTTAACAGTTAACTGTTCTTAATATGATTATCTCCAGAAGAGTAATAAAAGAACATTATTTAATACCCCATTTAAAGGGGTTAGTTTTTATGTCATTATATTCCACATTATAACCCGGGTCTACCGAGCCAGGTAATAATGAGATAAAACAAGGCATTAATAAAAAATATCTGGCACGTAGGTGCGGCTGATTTTTTTTTTAAATGCGCGCTTTCTTACTTATCAATACAATTTTTGCTTGGATTGGAAATGCCCAGAAGTTGGTAATTTAAATAATTTTGAAAAATTTAATGCTGCAAGCGATCTCATATCAAAATTAAAAAATTCACGGGCAGAGGTTGGCAACCCAGTTGAATTTTCTTCAATATCGCGCTTTCTTGCTTATCAATTGAATTTTTGCTTGATTTTTCGATATTTCATTAATAACCTGAGCAGTAGCGTCTAACTAGTAATTTATTTTTTCGAATTTTTCAAAGAAAATGCGCATATTTATCCCATAGATTATGCACTGCACGGCATAGCATTGTTTGCACTCATTTGAAGCTCAGTTTATGCTGCTTTTTAGCTAGGATCTTGAATAAAGGGGATGACGCATTAAGAACATTTCTGACCCTAGAGAAGTTGTATTTTTTGGTTTTGGGGTAATATTTTTTATTTCTATCAGACCTGGCATGTAGTTCACATTTTGTCCACTAGGGAGTTGGCTCAAATTTTCCCATGGGCGCAGCTATTTTACCCTTATAAATGTAAACAAACTATTTACTGTACTCAAAATTTTTTTGTTTTTATTGCCTTTAGTTGTACATTTTTACAGAATATGATGTTAATAATTTGTGTAAGAAATACGCTTTGTCACATCCAATAGATGTTTAAGTGCGAATCTTTAAATACTAGGTTTGTTTAAAATATTTAAAACGAGCGACTAATTAAACTTTTTTATCGTGTGCACTTCTTTTTGTTCTCTTCTACATTTTTGCGAGTGATATTTGTTTCCCCCTTCAAATATTAATTTTAATTATAATTTTAGCAACTGTAACCTTTAATTTTTGAATTTATTAAGTACAATATTAATCGCAATTTTAACTTATATTTAAGGCAATACACTGTCGTCTGTATGTTTTTCAAAATCTTTATAAAAACATGTGATTTACCTTTACTATAATTAACTCTTTACTTTTTCTTTAACTAAACTGTTGTAACAATATTTTCACGGAATTTAATACGAAATCATTAAATTATCACGTACATATTAAAGTACGAAAACACGATAAAAAGTAAAACTCACCTAATGTTATCAGGGTTGCCAATAAAACGAAATAAAAAACGTAAATCTTAAAAAGCTCGTACGCAATTATTCTAATTTTACAAGAGATATATTACTTGAGGAGCCCTATTGGTTGAATTTTGAAACATGGAATAAATAACCTGACCACCTTTGACTATCAATGTAATCAAATAAACAGAACAAAATTATAGTGGCTTGTCTAGTAGAACGCTTAAAATACAAATCAAAACACGAAAAAGTGCGAGAAGCCAAAAACATTTTAGTTATTATAACCTGAACTCATTCTTGAAAGAGGTTTCAATAAGGTTACACAGAGCCCCTGAGAGCCCCAAAATGATGTTTCAGGTCTCTTAATGTATTGAGATAGGCTATGCTCCTTCTAGTATATATCTTTATGCAATTTTAGCTATTTTTTGAGCCAGCTATCAGCTGATCACGCATGTCTGCATTTTTTTACACAGGTTAGTATTTGAGTTTCTTACTTGGTTTGCATATTTCTTAATCATAAGAGAGCCATTGTTTTTCATATTCCCGCACATTGTTTGTGTTTTGATTTGTATTGTATAGTTGTATTGTTATATGTATATACATTGTATATGTATTGTTATAGTTGTATAATTGTATAGTTGGAACGTTTGTTCCAACTATACAATTTACTGTATTTGTGTTCTGTTTATTTGATATATTGATAATCGCATGTGGTCAGGTTCTTTGCCGATGTTTCATTAATTCAACCAATAGAGCATCTTTAAAGTAATCTATCTCTATGCATAGAGATATATATAGAGAAGGCATAGCCTATCTCATTTCATCGAGATGCCTGAAACGTCTTTTTGGAGCTCTCAGGGGCTCTGTGTAACCTCATAAAAACCTCCTCTAAAGAGTGAGTTAAGGTTATAATATATTAAATGTTTTCGCCTTCCCTCACATTTTTTGTGTTTTGATTTGTATTTTTAAACGTTCTAATGTAAGAGTCCGTATTTTTTGTTCTGTTTATGTGATTATATTGATAGTTGAAGGTGTTCGGCTTACTTTTTTTGGTGTTTCAAAACTCAACCAATAGAGCCCCTCTAGTAATGTATCTCAATCAAGGATGTTGAATAAAGGGGATGACGCATTAAGGAACATTTCTGACCCCATGGAAGTTGTATGAGATAGAGAAATAGGAGCAAACTTACCTTCCTTAGGTTATAATTAAAAAAAGCACCAAACGCAGGTTATGTAGCTAAGTTGTCATACAATCTTGGTTGTCGAGTTTACTTCTCAACTTTCTTCAGTGCTTTCGTTATTGTTACATTTGGTGCTTGCCAAGTCATTTGTGCTTATATTTTACATTTTGGACTCTAGGTAGCCACTTTAGTGAAAGTGATTGAAGCTTTACCTTTACTTTTCGTAGAAAGTAAGTGAAATGTGTTAATATTTTGTTTTGTTTGCTTAGTGAAATGTTTTGCTAGTTTTTAAGATTCAATTTTGGTTGTAATGTTCTTAATTTTCTTTAATGTTGTTAATTTTAAGCAATATTAACAAAAAAACAGTTAAAAAGTATGAACTTTTTTCAATTTGTTTATAACCTTCGCAAGCAAAACAATGGGAAACCCATTGAGAGTTAAGTTTGCCTCTAAATTTAAGACCTGCGCTGTTATAAGGATTATAAGCATGCGCAGTTCGTACCAAGCATGTGCAGTTGGTTTTTGAGACGTGTGTTTCGTGTTGCATTCATCTCTATGTTTTGATTTTCGATGGGGTCACTTTGTGAATGGCAATTCGACTTAGTGGTCGTCCCTTTATTTCAACATCCTTGATCTCAATGGATGAAGCCTATAAGCAACGGAAGCGGCTGTTTTGTCAATTAGAAGGGCAACAATTTCCACAAACAATTAAGTGCAGTGGCGATATTCTAAAGTGGCTTAAAAACTAATTTACATTCTTCTTCGTTAGGTATAATCCCGTCATTGTTTCGATTACAGTTATTTTCTAATTATAATTTATGTTTGTTTTCATTGTTGAAATAGTCCGACATCTTGCCATCTTTCTTTTCTTCTCCAAACATTCTTCTTTAATAGAACTGTGGGAAGAAATATAGGTTTTATTGTATGCAGTCCTCGTTGTCTGCTTGTAAATGAATTAGTTTCCAGCAGGTTATAACATAATGACTTGCAAGTTTTTGTTTAACATTTTTCACAATAATTATGATCTCTTTCATCGCAGTTTACAGAAGTTGCAAATTAAACTAACATGCTTAATAAATAAAAAAAATATAACAATTAACTATAGCGTGATACAAGTACTAAAATTTAAAATAAAATGCAATTTTTTTTCGAAATTTTGGTACGGGGTACGTCGGAACTTTTTCTCATTAAATTGAATTAGCTACGCTTATCCTCACTACTTCGGATTCGCTTTGCTCGTCCTCAGACAGTAAATACATTCGTTTTATTCTCTACGGTCACCTGTCAAGGCACTGACCTCGCTTGATGTAGCTTAACTTGTATGATACAACAAAAACCATAGATATAATTCCCGTATAGAAACAAAACTTAGTACACTTATTTGTTAAGTAAAGTAATAATACATACATACTCGGAGTTACAGCTCACGTAGAGCTTCAGCCTGCAACACTACGCTCCTCAAAAGGTTTCAGTCCTGAGCTAAGGACCTCCATCTCCTGACTCCAAGGCGTCTGAGGTCATCTTCAACTCAATTGGTTTATAGAAAACATTCAATTAGTACGTTCACACACACTCTAGATCTCTAGTATAGAATACGTATACAATACGGTCAACTAACTTCACGGTTCTTACAGCGTATTTGTTTGTCGATCGAGAGATAACTGATCCCGCCAAAACATGGCGTCTTGTATAGTGAAGCTTCACTTTTGGTTATAAGGAAGTTTAAAACAAAAAATATATTTAATTAAATTGTGATTTCTTTGCATAATAATAAAGTTACACAAAAAAAAATAATATTCAAAAGTTATTTGATCAAAAACGGTTATATAGAAGTGAAATAAAAGTTCGACGAGAAGGTTATCCGTTAAATACGATCTTCTCTAAAGGTACATACAGCGTATCGGGGGATCCATTTAGATTCCATCTCCCTAGTTTTAGCGTATGCGATCGGATCCCCTCCGCATGGTTCATACAGCTTAAATTACCGTATTGAGAGATCGTACTCTATACGATACGCGGATCTAAAATGTGTGTGTGAACGTACTAAATGATCATTGAGCTAATGCTGATAATGAGATGAAACAAGGCGCATATGTTCCTCTTATATATGATCACATGCGAGGGAAATCTCAAACCGATCGCAACATTTTTCCGCTTTTTAAGAATTTTGGGAAATTTTGCTGAGTCATTATTGCGGGTGAAAAAAATATTTTCTGGATAGCACAACTATAAACCTGTACGATTTGTTAAGGGCTTTAGGATAAACACAGGGAGATACTATGATAACAGACACACATGCAGACAGACAGACAACATGTGCATATGTTCCTCATATGTGATAGCTATTTAGGAGGTCATAAACACCTGAAACAGATAATTCTGGTGATATCCCGGTTCAGCACGCACGTAGCTATGTATAAAACTAACATATGTGCCAAGTTTCATCTTATATTCAACATTCTCGGTAACAGCATTAGTTCAATGTTTATTAAATGACTTGTGTACGTTTATTAAAAAAATGTGGAAAATCGGAAAAATTGAGTTGACATCCGGTACACAGTATACTTTCATGTAATAAATAAGTACACTAAATTTCAATTTAATACGACAAGTATATCTATACTTGGTTATTTATTTATGGTTTGTGTTGGATCATATAGGTAAAGCAGCATTGAGTGTGGTCAGTGCTGTGTGGACAGCTGAGGATGAAACGAATGTATTTAATATATCGAAGCGAGACGAAGAGGTTTTGCAGCATACATTTGACAAATTGTATATTCTGAGGACGAGCGAAGCGAGTCCTAAGTAGAGAGGATGAGCGTAGCGAATTCGATGTGATGAGGAAAAGTTTCGAGGTACCCCGTACCGTATTTTTGTACTTTATCTATTGTAATTTTTTATTTGTTTGTAAGGCACTGATGACGATCTATAGTTGGTTGAAAGTCTTATTTTAGTGGAGGAACTTATTTTATTAAATAAGTGTGAAGTCCTTTGGCTTTCATAGATTAAATCCTGATAATTAAAAAGATATTTTTTTTAAAAAATTAAAATTTGATTTTTTTTTAAAATACTGTAATTTTGTCAAAAGTTGAACTGGACGTAATTTTAAAACGCCTTGTTAGAAAACACCGAAAGCTGATTTGATGCCAAGATTTGATGATCGAATTGTTTTTATGCCAAGTTTCGTTTAAATTAGATAAGTTGTTTAAACACTGTTTTCAAGAAATGTACTTCTGCATACACTCTTACATGCAGCAATTTTTCGATTTTTTGAGACCGAAATTTCATGAAGTATGTGGGTGTTATGTTTTTAGCTAATGCAATGCTTCCCCCTCCTTTTAGAATATAAAACGTCGTTTAAAAGAAAACGATAAAATAGATTTAAACTTGAGTTTAAAACTAGGAGAGGCTGTCGTTACGCACTGCTTAGAGGTCGTTACGGTTGGCATGGTAACGCCACAAACACTGCCACAATTAGTTATTATATACATCACCTAATAACTTATATTAGCTGATCCTTACATTTTGCTGCTTATTAAATTTTATCTACATCTATAATACGACCAGCACCGAGCGCACCGCATTTTTCGCTGAGTCATTTTTACGACGTCATAAAAAATTATTTTCCGAATAGCACAACTACAGCGGTAGGCTGATTTTTCTACTAAGTTTCAACTCTCTAGTATAAATACACTGGGAGCTACGATGATAACAGACACACACATACACATACAGACAGACAACTTTGAGAAATCTACTCAGGAGGTCAGAAGGCGTTAAAAACGCCTGAAATGGATAATTCCGGTTTCATCCGGTTTCGGATTTTTTTGCAAAAACAATACTTTTCCTATATACGTACGGTATAAATGAGTAAAAGTAAAAAGGTAAAACTAAGTAAAAATGTACAAATAAATAACAAAAGCAAATCCTAAAACGCGTATAAAAATAAGAGACATTCATATCGGCTGGATTATAAAGCTATGTTGTGAACTAACAGTCTTTATAATACAGTTATTATAATATGACACACGGCTAAAATCAATTGACAGCCCACCAAAATCTCAATGCTTTCAACCTTCTTTTTTTTATAAAAATCCCTTCTTTTAAGAAACAAAAAAATTCCCTACTTTGGCAACACTGAAAGTCAGGTTATGTTTTGAATTTTATTATTTGTTTTTATTTGATTTGATTTGTCAAATATAGGCACTCAGATCATATTACGACTCTGCAATAATTGGATGAATTGAACAGATTGGAATGAAACGAAACGAACTCAAACAGATCAATATGCACAATGAGGGAAATAAAAGCGACGCGAGGTTACAAATATTTACAACCAGTGTTGCCTTTTTATGATTTTATTTACGAAAAAGGTATTTTTTTATACCGAGGTTGGCATGAGGTGGAGGGGAAAAAGAGCGCGGTCGGTCTGAACCAATAGAATTCTTTCCCTCACAGATTTTTGGCGCGCTGTCAATTGATTTTAGCCGTGTGTCGTATTATAGACAGTGTGGATTATTATAAGACTACTGCTCCAAGACCCAGGCCTGAAAAATGTGACTCATTTAGTACTACTTCAAACCAAATTTTTTTCAAAATACACCTTACATTATGAAGGAAAAGCATAGTCTGCCTATTCTGAGTGGAGCCCTGAGCCCTTCGTACGAATGTGCTCGCTAAAAATATTAGAAATATTTTTAGCGAATAAATTCCTGTTTTCTTACAATAAGAGGTTCCCTTAGGTCGACGAAGAGAACATTTTTTACAGTTGATAAAATTTCCTATAAAACAAGTGTTTTTTTGCTGAAATCGGATAACAAAAATTAGAGTCACGACATTTGTTAAATGGCCAAAAAAATGCACAAAAAGGCAATAATTTTTTAAAGAAATTCGCTTTTTGTTTTTGAAAGAGCCATAACTTTGGTTGTAGTGATCCGATTTTGATGATTAAACACTTGTTTCATAGAACATTCTATCACCTTTAAAAAATGTTAAGTTCGTGTGTTGCACACGACCTACAGGAAACCACATTTCAAGAAAACTAGAATAAGCGCGATTTTATAAATGTTTGAGTATGCGCAATCATATGAATGGCTCCACTCTGGATAGGCACTGTATGTTTTTCCTCATAATTTAAGGTATATTTTCAGAAATATTTGGTTTGAAGTAGTACAAAATGAGTCGCGCTCTTCAAGTCCAGCTCTTGGTCTATAACCTTATAACAAAAAGTTAGCACCTTAAATTATTAATAAAAACTTGGCACATATGTCAGTCATATACATAGCTCATTTAGCTCATATTTCCGCGTTTTTACGAATTTTTTGCTCAGTCATTTTGGCGGGTTAATGACATCATAAATAAATATTTTCCGAATAGCACAACTACAGCGGTAGTCTGATTTTTCTACTAAGTTTCAACTCTCTATAGTACGACACACGACTAAAATCAATTGACAGCGCGCCAAAAATCTGTGAGGGAAAGAATTCTATTGGTTCAGACCGACCCCGCTCTTTCCCCCCTCCACCTCATGCCAACCTCGGTATAAAAAAATACCTTTTTCGTAAATAAAATCATAAAAAGGCAACACTGGTTGTAAATATTTGTAACCTCGCGTCGCTTTTATTTCCCTCATTGTGCACATTGATCTGTTTGATTTCGTTTCGTTTCATTCCAATCTGTTCAATTCATCCAATTATTGCGAAGTTGTAATATGATCTGAGTGCCTATATGTGACGCTTGGACATTGACGTATTCTTCAAGCATTTCTTGCTATTTGAGTACAGCGCAGGTTCTGTGCTCTGTCAACCAAAAGACAGCATTTTTTTTTGAAAATGCCATGTCTTTCAATAGATGACAGTCTTGACTTTTTTAAGTCTTGAATGCATATTGTGTCATATTATTTTTATAATATGAAACAATACGCAGTCAATTATACAAACTTGACACAAAAAGCAGTTTGTTTTAGAAAAAAGTAATTATAACTGACAATTTATTTAAATCGTTAAACTTTTATCAAAAGAACTATTATGATCCATTGCATTACGTAATTAACAACTTTAACTCTACTTAATTCATACTTCCCGAACAAATTTAAAGCAACACTTAGTTGGTAAATTTATAAGATACAACAATATTCCTTCTTAAAAAGTAAATAAATCATTTTTAAAAATAAAAATACGATATCAAATAAAAACAAATAATAAAATTCAAAACATAACCTGACTTTCATGTTACATAAAAGAAGGGATTTTTTTTATTAAAAAAGAGGGTTGAAAGCATTGAAATTTTGGCCGGCTGTCAATTGATTTTAGCCGTGTGTCGTATTATAGTATAAATACACTGGGCACTACGATGATAACATACACACACACACACATACAGACAGTCAACTTTGAAAAATCTACCCAGGAGAACGGGAGGCTTTAAAAACGCCTGAAATAGATAATTCCGGAGACATCCCGGTTTCGGATTTTTTTGCAAAAACAATACTTTTCCTATATACGTACGGTATAAATGAGTAAAAGTAAAAAGGTAAAACTAAGTAAAAATGTACAAATAAATAACAAAAAAGCAAATCCTAAAAACGCGTATAAAAAAGAGACATTCATATCGGCTAGATATTATAAAGCTATGTTGTGAACTAACAGTCTTACTGTTATTATAATACGACACACGGCTAAAATCAATTGACAGCCCGCCAAAATCTCAATGCTTTCAACCTTCTTTTTTAATAAAAAAATCCCTTCTTTAAGAAACAAAAAAAAATCCCTACTTTGGCAACACACTGAAAGTCAGGTTATGTTTTGAATTTTATTATTTGCTTAGAATAATATTTATATAGAAGGAGCACTACTGATAACACGAAAGCCGGTTGACTGGTGCAACTAAGTAATGCTGCCACCCTAACAATATACAATTTTCTAAAAAAAAGTTGGCAATATTTCCGGTTGCTGAATTATTATGTTCTATTATTAATTAATGATTGATTATTCATAAAATAATAATATAAATATCGGTGTTTAAATATTTAAAGCATTTTAAATTGTAGTTTAACGTATTTATTAAAATTATATAATAAGTAGTCCTCGTCAACTAAATGTAGATTCTTGTATTCCGCCACCCTTTTGCCATCTAAGACCAGTTTTATTAAATACTCAGCAGGTGTTTTAAGTTTATTATATATTTGTTCTTTACGATCTTTCTTTATTAATAGATATTTATGACAAATATTTAAAATAATGTTTCGTTGTCAGGTTGGCAGCATTACTTAGTTGCACCAGTCAACGGCTTTCGTGTTATCAGTGGAATTACATTGTGTTTACGGTCCTGTGCTCCTTCTATATATAGTATTATTCTAAGATTATTTGTTTTTATTTGATTTGATTTGTCAAATATAGGCACTCAATCATATTACGACTCTGCAATAATTGGATGAATTGAACAGAGTGGAATGAAACGAAACGAACTCAAACAGATCAATATGCACAATGAGGGAAATAAAAGCGACGCGAAGTTACAAAATTTACAACCAGTGTTGCCTTTTTATGATTTTATTTACGAAAAAGGTATTTTTTATACCGAGGTTGGCATGAGGTGGAGGGGAAAAGAGCGCGGTCGGTCTGAACCAATAGAATTCTTTCCCTCACAGATTTTTGGCGCGCTGTCAATTGATTTTAGCCGTGTGTCGTATTATAGACAGTGTGGATTATTATAAGACTACTGCTCCAAGACCCAGGCCTGAAAAATGTGACTTAAAAATTGAAAATGTGATTTATACAATTTTGAGCATGCGCAATCATATGAAGGGATCCACTCTGGATAGGCACAGTATGTCTTTTCTTCATAATTTAAGGTATATTTTCAGAAATATTTAGTTTTAAGTAGTTCAAAATGAGTCGCGCTCTTCAGGTTCGGCGCTTGGACTATAACCTTATAACAAAAAAGTTAGCACCTTAAATTATTAATAAAAACTTGGCACATATGTCAGTCATATACATAGCTCATTTAGCTCATATTTCCGCGTTTTACGAATTTTTTGCTGAGTCATTTTTGCGGGTTAATGACATTATAAAAAATGTTTTCCGGGTAGCACAACTACAGCGGTAGACTGATTTTTGTACAAAGTTTCAACTCTCTAGCATAACTAACTTAGAGCTACGGTGATAACAGACGCACACATACAGACAGACAACTTTGTAAAAACTTTATAGGAGGCTTTAAAAACACCCGAAACGGACAATTCCGGTCACATCCCGGTTTCGTGTTTTTGCAAACACAACACCTTTCCTATACACCTACGCTATAAATTAAGAAAAGTAAAAAAATAAAAAGTCATTTATAACACAGGATAGACCATTTCCCATCATCCAGAATTAAATGTTCATGAAAAGGTGAATTCATCAAAACACTTGGCGTAGAATTATTGGACAATGTCAATTGCCTATTAACATATCTTGAAATGATAATCCAGTTTAATAATAAACAGTTTATAAATTATAATTAATGATTTAATTATTATTTATCTATAAGAACGATTGAATTAATCAGTGTTATTATTGATTATCTATAAACAGTCGAGTATTATCTGTGATTGTAAATAACGGAATTCCGATTGGAAATCCCTGACAATTAATGTAGATAATGCGTATTTTTATCAATGTTTGCAGACGTTATGATTTAGTCCTCAGAGATAAGATGAAATATAAAAACTTGGAGTAATAATAATACTATACATAGAGCAGTTCTGACAACAAAGAAGTTAGTCAATAGAGACTAGTTGTAACCTAGGATGTAACCTACCCATAAAACTCAAGAATCTTGAAAAAATTGATCACACACTACTTAAGTCGATTTTCCATGTAACAAAGTGACCCCAAAAACAAAAAATCAAGTACAGGAAACCTTTGAACTTATCCTCATTACATCGGATTCGCTGCGTTCATCCTCCCTACTTCGGACTCTACAGTCGTCCTTAAAATATACAATTCAAACACGTACAAATACACGCCAAATTTGTACAGCAACACGTATAGTAAATAAATAAATAGTAAATAAAATAGTAATAAAATAAATAGTAAATACATCCGTTTCATTCTCAGCGGTCTCCCATACAGCTTTAACCACACTCAATGTGGCTTAACTTTTATGATCCAACAAAAATCATAGGTATACTTGTCGTATTAATCCGAAACATAGTGTACTTACTTATTACGTAAAGGTACACTTGTACCAAATTTCAGCTCAATTGGATATTTTTTTTAAAAAAGGTACACAAGTCATTTGATAAAAATTAAACTAATGCTGATAATGAGATGAAACTTGGCACTTGTTAGTCTTATACATAGCTACATTCGTGCCAAATTTCAAATTGATAACATTTTTCAGTGTTTTATGATTTTTCGAAATTTTTGCCCTGTCATTATTGCGGGTTGAAGACGTCATAAGAAATTTCCGGATAGCACTACCACACCTATTTCTGTACCTGGTTTTTGTGCAAAGTTTCAACTCTCTTGCATCAAATACACGTAGAACTACGATGATAACAGACACACACGCATACAGACAGACTACTCTGTGAAAACCACTTGGGAGGTCTTAAACCCACCTTAAAAGAATCATTCAGGTGGTACTCTGGTTTCGGATTTTATTGCAACACAATACTTTTGGCGAATTGTTGAAAAATGAGCCTAAGCGGTTGGGGTCATGGAGGGGGGGGAAGTTTGGAGAGATGGATTTTTTTGAGAGGCATTATACATTCTCCCTGATCAAGAATATATTAATATTGTTGTAGTTATATATATATTATATATATATATATATATATATATATATATATATATATATTATATATATATATATTATATTGTTATATTTTTGTTCCTTGACGTTTCTATGGGACACGATTCTCGGATCGAACTGAAACTTGTCGAAAATCAACCTTCTCATTTTTTCAGAACAATTTCAAGTTCTTAGTATAATTTTGAGCGTTTTGTATTGTATTTGGGGTAATTAAGGTAATGTATGTGTGTGTGTGTGTGTGTGTGTGTCTTATATTACTCAAAGCATATTAACTGTTAAGTTAATAAACTGATCACAGATTTTATCCTGATAGTTTGATTATTTGCGGGCCCCCTAAGATCTTTTCATGAACCCCCAGGAATCCCCGGAACACACTTTAGACAGCGTTCGAAAAAATTATTGCCCAAGTACCCCTAGATCATTGTGTTTATAAATGACTGTATAATAAGCGTCTGTGAGATCTAGATTAGTAGACGTGTTGTCTAAATCCCAACTCTAGAATATAGAGCAGTTATCCCACGCTTTTCCGTAAACATTTCACAACTTCCATTTTAAGTTATAAAACTTTATTTTAAAGCAGTCGGACGGCTTTAAACGAACTTTTTGTCCGTATCCGGCCGTAACAGCTAAACTAGTTTAGGCCGTTACTCATCATAAATCTATCTTTCGTAAGTTCGATTCGAAGCGAGTGGCTTTGTAAAGATTTTTGTTAAAATTGTCAGCTGCAAGTAGTAAAAATTAAATCTCTATGCTAAGTTCTTGAATTTATAGCGGCATTCTAATATGTTTTGAAACCTACAAGAAAGTACTTTTAACCAAAACATTTTAATAAAGTCCGATACTTAAGAAAAACGGGCCTTTAGCCTGTTGCCACTACGCGGTGTCGGCCCCTCGGGCCGCTTAGCGGCAACGTTGTTTTATGTTATTTGTTGTTTTACAATTATTTGTTTTAGTTATTTGTTAGTTAGTTATTACTTGACGAATTTTCGTCGCCTTGCTATGGCCTCTCCAGGTCCACACAATGGTTGTTTTTGTATTTATTTTTACGTAACACTTCGCCATGTATCTAGCGAATATATACCGCATCTCCTCACAGGCCTGCGCCACAGGCCTACGCCTATATATATGTATCGTTGACCCGCCACAGTATACTAAAAGAAAATGTCTTTTTATTTATTGGTGAAGGCGTCATAATTATGATATTTTGGCAATGACGCTACTGAGAATGGTCCGATTGAGCTGAAACCGTTTCCAATAAGGGTGGATCAAGAGGGAGTGGTTTCTCTTCCATACTACATCCACATATATATGTATATATATATATATATATATATATATATAATATATATATATATATATATATATATATATATATATATATATATATATATATATCAATTATAAGCGCTAGTGGATTTTATACCATAAGGATGTAAATAAAAGTCTATCCACAAATAAATTTCAACCAATGTAATGATGACAAAACCGGCTTTCAACCAAATACAGGTCATCCTCAGTGCAGTGAGAAGAAGCTAATTTTTCCTCTTAAGTCTCATTACAAGATTTGAGACTGGTTGCAGACTGTCTATATCCAGTCTCAAATCTTGAATCTGCGATTTTTTAAGAAAAATTCGCAAAAAAAAGTCATTGAAGCTCAAAAAATGTTTGAGCTTATGAGGTTGGGGTCATGAAGGGGGTAGGAGTGGGGGTGGATTTTTTGGAAGGATTGGGACTCACTGATCAAGAATATTTACATATTGCAAAGGTTATATATATATTTACTATACATCGATGTTTGACTGATGCTATTTGCGATTTTTCAAAAATGTATTCGCTAAAACGAATGTATTTATTTTTAAGTAAGGACATGTGAAGCAAGCCTAAGATGTGATGTAGTATAGATTGTTATATTCTGAGGATGAGCGTAGCGAGTCCTATGTAGTGAGGATGAACGTAGCGAAACCGATGTGATGAGGAAAATTTCAGAGGTACCCCTTGCCCAATTTTTACATTTTAAATCATTTGATTTGAACTCGAAATGTGTGAATTTGTAAAATTGTTAAGTTCATGTAGGAGGTATATCTTAAGTAATACAAATAAAATGTTTAAAAGACATAACTACAGTAATTGGACGGACAATGTTTCTTAAAACTGAATATGATTGCAAAATAAAAGGATTAAGATTTGTAGAGAATTTCTTTAATTCTGAGAGGTAATTTTTTGTTGTTAAAGTGGTAGTGGAGGGAAATTTCCCTCTGTATGGGTCTCAAGAATAATCAGATCTTCGAAAGTTGTTATCTTAATAAAACCAGGAAGGGAACTCTGTGACGTCATGAAATTACGTCCAGTACTAATGCGCTGTCATGAATGTATGCTGTCATTTTTAAAGGCATGTCTTTTTAAAATAATTATACAATTTGAAAATTAAACTAGGTGTCAAATAAACAGGGAGCATCTCAGGCCCGCCAAGCAGGATTGCGAGGCGTAAAATTCTATGTAATAAAAATTAATAATTCCTCATTATACGAAGTACTGACATGTTGTGGTTGCTAAACGACCAGGGTCCGAAGCTTCTTGTTTTGTGTGTGATGAGAAATGTTAAGAGTGTGAATATATATATATATATATTTTTTGTTAAAATTTTTATTTGATTAAGACACCTAGATTCTATCCAATTGATAGTACCATATACTATCAGGTCTTAAGTTGGCATACGCTATGTTGCAAAACTATGCAGTTATAACCACTAATTTGGATGTCATTTCTAGAGTTCAGCGGTGATTGCATATATATATATAATATATATATATATATATATATATATATATATATATATATATATATATATATATATATATATATATATATATATATACAAATGATAGAGAATTACAGAGAAACACAACAACGTTTTGAAATAGTTCTTCCACAGACAAGCAAAGAATATCTCTCTTTCTATATATATATATATATATATATATATATAATATATATATATATATATATATATATATATATTATATATATATATATACAACAATTAAAAATAACTTACAGATGGTTAAAAATATAGAAGGAAAGGATGTACTCGAGCTTTCGCCGTGCGGCTTCGTCAGGAGTGTAGCACGTACTGAGTACGTGCTACACTCCTGACGAAGCCGCACGGCTTCGTCGAGTGCTCGTTCGTACTCGAAAGCTCGAGTACATCCTTTCCTTCTATATTTTTAACCATCTGTAAGTTATTTTAATTGTTGTTTATAATCTTATGATTGTTTTTCTATTTTTTATTGTTTGTTATATATATATATATATTATAATACTATAACTTGACAATATGAATATTTTTGGAATCAAGAGGCCATGAGGATCAAATCGATCCCCAAGAGGCCAAGGAATTGATCCCCTCTACTAATAAGTGTAATTTTCTGATGTAAATTTGCTAAAAAAATAGTGTTTTTTAATAACTAAAATACAGGCTTGTCATTAGTTTCTTTGTGCCTGTATAAAATAACTCCAGAATAAAAAATCTTGACAGTAAAAAACATATAATCGAAACGTATTGGTATCTACGATTCGGTTATATCTTGAGCCCACCCCAAAGATACGAAGTCACGTGATTCTCTCGACGACCAAACACTCTTATAATAATACCCACTCCATCGTTTTCCCCCTTACTCGAAACATTGCAGTCTTATGTCGAAACTAAACTTCAGTACAAGTTCGAACTCAGACAAGAACGCACGTAGGCGTCACTTCAACCAAGGACCTTCCAGCGTAAAAAATCAATCAAGATCCGACAAAAAAATATTAAAAATAAAATCGAACAGTCCGAAAAAATGATTTCAAAAAATAATTACCTAAAATTCACACCTAAAAAAATAATATTTGTTCTAAAAGAAACGTAAAACAATTGAATTTAAATCAATTTTAAAAACAGGTGTTTTTAAATTTAAATTGGCAATTTGTAAACAAATAAGGTGCTTGTAAATCAAAGTGTATTTGTGATAACTTAAATTAAATGTTTTAGGTGATTTAATAAAATTATACTTAATTTTATTTCCGGTGCAATATTAATGTTATAAATTAAAGGACAAAACTTTTCATAGTATTTATTAAATTTAAATTTTAAAGGTAACATATTTTAAATTTGTTGATTTGTTTTTAAATAATTAAATTTAAAATTGAACTTGGTGCATAGCTTTTTTGCGGTGCTTTCTATTTAAGTCATTTTTTTGTTGTTATTAAAGTTATTTAAAGGACTGTTGTTATTTATGTTATTTTAATTATTGTTTTTAAATTAAAGAGACATTAAATTTCATTTTTAACAATTTTGACGACAACTTTTTAGGTATAAAAATTTGTTATTTTGGTGTTAGTTGTCAAATTTTGAAATTTGTAAAAAAAAATGGCGGTTATGATCGAACAACGTCCGTTCAGGCCGTTTAAGTCGTCAGAGGAGTATCTCTACGCCATGAAGGAAGATTTGGCTGAATGGCTGAACGGTTTATATAACGAGTTGAATATGAACGTAGATAATTTTTTCGATATTTTGGATAACGGTGTCTTGCTTTGCAAGCATGCTAATAATGTTAGGGATTATGCTGATAGGTATATTCAGTGGCGACTAAGCAATAATAAGAATGTCGATAAAACTGCTGTAAATGTTTATAATAATCCACCTCCTAAGTACTTTAATACGGCTAAGAAGGAGACTTTCTTCGCGAGAGACAACGTCAGCAATTTCATAACTTGGTGTCGCAAAGCTCTTGGAATCATCGATTGTCTTCTGTTCGAATCGGACGACTTGATCATGCTTAAAAACGAGAAAAACGTTATATTATGTTTGCTCGAGTTGGCAAGGCAAGGAGCTAAGTATGGTATGCCCGCTCCGATGCTCATCCTGATGGAGAGAGAGATCGATAAAGAAATCGCAGCTGAGAACAAATGCGTTTCGACAGAAACGGATATGTGTGAAGAGATGAATTCCGATGATTCTGAAGAGATCGAAAGAGGAAATGCTAAAGAACAGATCGTTACTAATGATTTAAAAAGTTTGGACGATATGGTACGAGTCGAAGTACAGATGTGCAGGTGCCCAACACAGTTTCCGATGACCCGGGTATCGGACGGAAAGTATAGGATAGGAGACACAAAAGTATTAATTTTCGTCAGACTGCTCAGAAATCATGTTATGGTCAGAGTCGGTGGTGGATGGGACACGTTGTCCCATTATTTGGATAAGCACGATCCATGCAGGTGTAGGAATTCACATAATAAGCCCATTTCTTCTAAACTGAGCGGGTTGAAGACTGGAGGACCTCAGATTGAGATCAATCACGCTAGAGTCCATTACGACAGGAAGCAAGAGGCCAAAAAGGAAACCCTGTGTAGATGAGATTCACCATTACCCAAGAAGAAATCATGTAAGTTACAAATCCAATGTCATATTAATATTAATTTTTTAATAAACTTAGGTCTTCCGATGGTGACAGTGTTACCGTAGATGATGAGCTCGTCGTTTGGCTTCCAATAAATTATAACATTAACCGCGAAAGACTACTCAGTTTAGTGTTTACTTAGATAAAGAAACTCTCTTAAGCTATCCACTTTTGGTTGTATATTAAGGACTGGTTTAGTGGAATCCATTTTGTGAGTAGAACTGACAAAATCACTAAAAAATGTCAAATCAAATCGATCGCATCAGAAAAAATGTTGCTATCGATTTGAGATTTAGCTCGCATAAAAGCATTAGTTCAATTTTTATCGAATGACTTGTATACATTTTTTCAGAAGTTGAATACAAAATGCAATTGAATTGAAGTTTGGTACAAATATATACCATACATAACATAATTAATTATGTAATATATAATTATGCTAAGTTTCGTTTCAATACGGCAATATACATATCTATGGGGTTTGTTGATCATAAAAGTTAAGCAGCAGCATTGTGGTCAGTGATTGATGGGGATCGCTTGGAATAAAACGAATATATTTACTATCTGAGGAGGAGCGAAGCGAGTCTAAAGATGTGTTGCAGTATAAATTTGGCGATTTTTTCTCGCTGCAAAGCGAGTCCGAAATAGTGTCGTAGCGAATCTGATGGGGCCAGACTAATCTGATGAACACAATATTCTTCGGAATATTCTGATTTAATAGGTATTATCTGGGTTTATCTCAGCTACTACACTTGTAAGAAACATGATGTTTTGTATATACACTGACTAGCACTACTTATACAAAAACCACCATATTAGCAGCAGTAGAGACTTCTAAATGGTGAGGAAAAGTTCCGCGGTTCTCCGTACCCGATTTTTTAAGTAAAAATAGTAGATCGCATTAGGATTTTTCAGGTGGGGGCTTAAAACCTTTAATCCCCCCCCCCCCTCTTGAATTGCCAACGCACCTAGATAACTTTATCTACTTTTCGAAACATAACCGATACGACCTTTCTAATTAAAATATCAGTCGACATCAAAAAATGTGTCGCCGAACATAATTTTCTTTACAATTATCTCATAATTCCCTATAAAAAGAACTTTTCTTAGAAAATAATAATTTTAGAATAGGAAAGACAAATCAATTTTAAATTCCCCCATGAAGTCAAACAAATTTTAAGAACACTTATGACTCAGTCTCTCAGCTGTTTTTAAACAAGTTTTTCAATGAAATTACGCACGCAAGATTTACTACCTTACTACGATTAAACTTAATATTATCACCACGCAAAATTATATATATCTACAAATAACATAACTTAATTAATTAAAAACTTCTTCAGCTATAAACCGTCGTAAAACAATACTACATTGATTTTAATATTTTATTATAAAACTACTTAAATCTCACTGAAAAAAGTTATTATCGTAGAATAATTTTTGTAAGTCTTTGTTTAGATTTTTATTTATTTTAAAATACCTCATATCTAATTTGTAGACCGTTTGTAATTAATATGTCGCAGAGGAAATTATAATTATTATGTCTGATTTTAATATAACTGCTACCGCCTCAAATTACGCAAAATAGGATTTTTTGTTTCTGGGTGTAAATTTGTCTTATATTGTCACTTAAAACTAGTTTCGTAGAAAGGACAAAAGTTATAAGGCGTCATCTTTTTGTATCCTGTCTATATAGTATAGGAGGTTTTTCCCCGTCTATAGTGTTATTTATTTAATAAATAAATAAGTAAATAAAACTGAATACATTTGAGTCGGCATTTGAACCATCTGGCTTCCAAGTTAACTTCATTTGAAATCAAATACTACGTATTTTACCCGGCTAGCGGACCTCCGCGCCAGAATTATTTTAAAGTTATAAACTTGTCTCAAGGTTTTCAGTTATTTTCCACAGTTATCTCTACTTTTGGTCACTTAGAATGGTCTTATCGACTTTAGACCGAGTTCATTTGATTCAGCGCCCAAAAAAGCATAAACAATGACCCTTTTTGCGGCAAAATATAATAAACTGAATTGTTACGATTTTTGAATATTTCGTTGACTCAGCAAACCGTTTTTATGACGAACAGAAACCTGGTTTTTCAATAGTGATCGCATTTTAACCTAGGTTGATTTTTGCACTATGTTTGATAAAAAACACATCCGTTCGTAAAGATAGCGTTTTACAAAGAAAATTCACTAGAAATACATACGTATTATATATACATATATATATATATATATATATATAATATATATATATATATATATATGTATATGTATATTATATATATATATATATATATATTATATATATATATATATATATATAATATATATATATATATATATATATATATATATAATATATATTATATATATATATATATATTGTGTATGTATATATATATATATATATATATATATATATATATATATATATATATAGTTTAAAGAAACTTATTTTTTCGTGGTAAGGGACCTCTGAAATGGATTTTGTACAAATTTAGATGTCCCCCCTTACTACCCGAGCCATCTCATTAGTGATTTTTCAAAGAAAGTTTGCTAAAAAATGCTAGAGGACAGTTACACCTCAAGGAAGAACCAGAAAAGGGTAGATTTTTTAAAGAAAGCATAAGAAAGATTTCGCTAAACCTTGGTTCTAGAAATCAAGATTATCAAGAGGAGATATTGTCATCATGTACAGATTAAGAAGTTAACATGCCAGATGCATTCAATATGACTACAATATTGGATCAAGGGACTCCCCCAGTATATCACACCTGCCCCACTACAGACGAAACAGTAGAACATATTCGCCTTAATTGCCCCGAATACAAAACAAAACGCTCAAATTATACCAAGAAGACGAAATTGCTCTGTAAAAATGAAAGGGTTGATTTTGTACCAAGTTTCAGTTCGATCTGACAAAAGCGTTCGAAAGTTATTGTGTCCCATAGAAACGTCTAATAAAATTCTCGATATATATATATATATATATATATATATATATATATATATATATATATATATTATATATATATATATATATATATATTATATATACATATATATATATATGTATATATAAACCTTAAGAATATTATATTGTTGTTGTCATATATTATTGATCAGGGAAGCCCCTTCAAAACCCCCAATCTCATAAGCTCATTTTTCCTTTGAAAATTCGCTAAAAACAATTAAATCAAATGTATTTATAAATCTTTAAACGATTTCAAGATAAATGAAGTGGACACTTATAATTTAAGGTTAGGTTAAAAGCAATTCTCCGATCTCAAAACATAAAAATTAGGGTACGGTGTTTTATTAGACGTAACAGCCTCAGAAATCTTTCTTCAGCACATTAAGTTCACTACGCTAATCATCAAAATTTCGGACTCGCTTAGCTCGTCCTTAGAATATAAAAACCACTAAATTTAGCGCAACATGCAATTTGTGGTCGTATAATTGCGCAATATTTGTGGTCGTATAGTTGCGCATTATTTGTGGACGTAGTTTAACATACAGAAGTAACCTCATTGGCTACCTCCCATTATTTTTCTACGCTGTTGACTGATTTTAACCATGTGTTATACTGTAGCACGGAAGATGCATTTTAATTTAAATTTACCCGGTTTTATTTACCAGTACATTTTTTATTGAAAACAACCCTGTCATCTTGATTTAAAAGCACGATACAATAATTCACTACATCATTAGCGTAGAGATATTATTACTAGAGGGGCCCTATAAGTTAAATTTTCATCGAAAAAGTAACCTGAACACCTTCGCTAATTAATATAATCAAATAATCAGTGCAAAATCACAATGACTTATATAAAATGTTAAAAATACGAATCAACACATAAACAATGAGCGGGAAACCGAAGTACATTATTAATTATAACCTTAACTCACTCTTGAAGGAGGTTTCAATGAGGTTAAACAGAGCACCTGAGAGCCCAAAACGTTGTTTCAGGCCTTTCAATGTATTAAGATATGGCCCATCTAGTATATATCTCTATGATTACTAGTAAGAAGTACTGAAGAAATATTGTATTAAATTTATAAATCTTAAAATTCACTTTCAAAATATTTGTTAAATTATCGTGATATATGAGGATACGGAAGATGCCAAACCCAAATATTTGCTTTCACTCGTGTCACAACTTGAAGAAACTTCGTGCCGTACTTATGGTCTTACGTCATACTTAGCGGGCTTAATGCTTGAAATAATACGACAGGTGTTTTATATAATCTAAAACTGATGGTTAAGTATTAAAGCAAGCTCTTTTTATGGTGGATACATTATCCACCTCTAATTACTTGGTTTTATACAGTATCCACCACTAAATTACTTGGTTTATGGTGGATACAGTATCCACCACTAAATTACTTGGTTTTATGGTGGATACAGTATCCACCACTAAGTTATTTGGTTTTATGGTGATACAGTATCCACACTAAGTTACAGTGGTATCCACCACATACAGTATCACTAAGTTTACTTGGTTTATGGTGGATACAGTATCCACCACTAAGGTTACTTGGTTTTATGGTGGATACAGTATCCACTACTAACTAAGTTATTTGGTTTTATGGTGGTTACAGTATCCACCACTAAGTTACTTGGTTTGATGATTCCTTAAAATTGTCCGTCAACATTGATTCTGTCACAAAGAAGATAAATTGAGTTTTTTACTTGTTGAGGAAACTGAAGTCCTACAAGTCAACTGATGCCCAATTACAACTTAACTGATGCCCAATTACAACTCAACTGATGCCCAATTACAACTCAACTGATTCCCAATTACAACTCAACTGATGCCTAATTACAAATCCATTGATGCCCAATTACATCTCAACTGATGCCTAATTACAAATCAATTGATGCCCAATTACAACTCAACTGATACCCAATTACAACTCAACTGATGCCCAATTACAACCCAACTGGTGCTTAATTACAACTCAAATGATACCCAATTTTGCTGTTCCACGTAGCGCAAGAGAATTCTCCTTTCATGTGGGCGTATTTAAAATATAATAAATAAAGGATATATTATAAAAAAAATATAAATCTACTAGTGCCAATTACAACTCAACTGATGCCCAATTAAAATTGTACTGATTAATGGTCTATTAGCAATAGGTATATTTTTATTTAGCACAATATATTCTAGTATGATCTGCCTCCGTAGCCGTGGTCGTATAGTACTGGACTTCGGCACCGGAGGTCCGGGGTTCACAGCCCGGGCTATGCTCTCAGTTTTTATGAATAGAATTTTGATGTAAAAAGATTTAGCCAACTTAAGCTTTACTTTGAGCATAGTAGATGGGACTCACCCGAGGTTGTTCCCGTAGGGCGAATACCCTGAAGGGCCAAAAGGCCCTAAAACGGGCATTAATATTATATATTCTAGTATGGAAACAAGTACAGGTGCAAATAGGCTTTTTGTCAGGCGGCTGTAAAGTAGGTACTTTACATCCTGAAAAAAATTAGTGAAATACGTCTTCGGACTAGTTTCGCTCGTCCTCAGGTAGTAAATAAATCCGTTTTATTCTCAGCGGTCACCCATACAGCACTGACCACGCTCAATGCTGCTGGTGTACTTATTTATTACATAAAGCTATATACTTGTACTAAATTTCAGCTCGATTGAATTTATTTCCGATTTTTAATTTTTTTTAAATACGTATACAAGTCATTTGATAAAAATTGGAACTAATGCTGATAATGAGATAAAACTTGGCACATCATGTTAGTCTTATACATCGCTACATGGGTGCTAATTTTAAAGTCGATCGCAATATTTTTCCGCATTATATGATTTTTCGAAATTTTTGCTGAGTCATTATTGCGGGTGAATGACGTCATAAAACAATTGAGTAGTCACAACTACAGCAGTAGACTGATATCTGTACAACGTTTTAACTCTCTAGCATAAATACATTGGAAGCAGAGAAGATAACAGATACACTTACATACAGACAGACAACTTTGTGAAAACCACTCAGGAGGCCTTAAAAACACCTGAAACGGATAATTACGGTGAAATATTTGAAGCCGGGATGTCATGATTTTTTTGCTAACACAAGACTTTTCTTTATGCCTACGGTATAAATGAGGAAAAGTAAATTTTTTAAAAAATTGAGTTAATTCACGGTCTAAACCGATGTGAGTTTCCGTACACTTCGTAATAAGTTATTTTGAGAAAATTGGTTGAAAATTACGTTGAACGTTGACTGTCAGTCACCAATGTGTGTTTTCGTACACTTCGTAATAAGTTATTTTGAGGAAATTGGTTGAAAATTACGTTGAACGTTGACTGTCAGTCACCAATGTGTTTTCGTACACTTCGTAATAAGTTATTTTGAGGAAATTGGTTGAAAATTACGTAGAACGTTGACTGTCAGTCACCAATGTGTGTTTTCGTACACTTCGTAATAAGTTATTTTGAGGAAATTGGTTGAAAATTACGTAGAACGTTGACTGTCGGTCTAAACCGATGTGTTTTCCCAAAGCTCTGTAATTAGTAACTTTAGGAAAATCTATTTGAAAATTCAGCTGTAAAAGGGAAAAGTTGAAAGGGAGTTGTCACGTGATGTAATCCATTCTTACTCTGATATTAACCCCCCTCCCTCTCTTGTCTAGAGGGGGAGGGTAACTCTGCCTGACTCATAAGCTGGTTGAATCTAATTTTATTTAAACTCCCTTGATGACGTCAGACTTTATTCGCTGGCTCAATATCGTTTACCCAGTATTACCCGGATATTAAATAGAATATGAGGGATATTAAAAAAAAACACTACATGAATTTGAGTCAGACTTATTACAAAAAATCGGGTACGGGGTTCTTCGGAAATTTTCCTCATCACATCGGATTCGCTAATCTCATACTCCGTACTTCAGGCTCGCTTCGCTCGTCCTAAGAATATACAATTAACCAAATTTATGCTACAACTCATCTTCGGACTCGCTTTGCTCGTCCTTAGATACTATATACATCCGTTTCGTTCTCATCGATAATCCATCCATCACTGACCACACTCTATGCTGCTTACCTTTAATGATCCAACAAAAATCATGAATATACTTTGAAGTAAAACGAAACTCGGTGTACTTATTCGGATTTTGTTACGGATTCGTAACATAATAATCATGTTTTTTGACGAATTTATTTGTAAATTTGCTTATATTGTGGCAGTATAGGTATATATAATCCATTATAGGCAGTTATATGCTTATATAAACTAGTAATATAGTAACAACTATAAGGTCCGCTTCGCGGCCACAGCCATGGCGAAACAAACCCCAGCGCCGATACACTGGATTCCATTTCGCCTCGGCTTAGCCTCGGCAGCGGAGCGGCTAAGATGGTAAAGGCTTCTTAACGGTTTTATTGGATCATAAACGTTTATTTGATGCTGAAGCGGGGTCAGTGCTTCGATGGATGCCTGCTGGAATAAAACTAATGTATTTACTATCTGAACACAAGCGAAGCGAGTCTGAAACTTTTTACAGTAAACGTTTTTTATTTGTATATTCTAAAGAACGAGTTAAACAAGTTCGAAGTAGGGAAGAGCTACTTCGCGAATCTGATAGGCTTAGCGAATCGAGCTTAGCGAATCTGAAGGTTAGCGATTGATGCTTAGCGCTTAGCGAATCTGATGATAAAGTTAGCGAATCGATGAGCGAATCCGATGAGCTTAGCGAATCCGATGAGCTTAGCGAATCTGATGAGCTTAGCGAATCCGATGAGCTTAGCGAATCCGATGAGCTTAGCGATCTGATTAGCGAATTGATGCTTAGCGAATCTGATGATAGAATCTGATGAGCTTAGCGAATCTGATGAGCTTAGCGAAATTAGCGAATCTGATAATTAGCTGATGAAGCTTAGGCGAATCTGATGAGCTTAGCGAATCCGATGAGCTTAGCGAATCCGATGAGCTTAGCGAATCCGATGAGCTTAGCGAATGAGCTTAGGAATCTGATGAGCTTAGCGAATCTGAGGTGAGGTCAATTTCCGAAATTGGTACTACGTAATCAATTTTCTATATTTCCATACTTATCAGATTATCCCGTTCATAAGTCAAACCTAATTATTTAAAGACGTTCGTAATATTTACATTTCATAATCATGTAATGTAAAACAAATACAAGAAGAATGTAAATATTGTCACAATGTAAATAACGTCTTACATTTATAAAGTTAGAGAAGTGTGCGTTTGTTTACATTTGTTATTAGGACGCGCGATATATACGCATTTAGGCGACTTGATGTAAACTTAACAGTTAAAAATATTAAATTTATATTTCTTTTTAGCTGAGTTTCTTTTAAAAAATTCTATAATGGGATGTGTCCAATAATGAATGATATGATGATATGATAATCATAGTATTCGCTACGCTCGTCCTCCCTACTTCGGACTCGCTTCGCTCGTCCTCAGACTATTAAATTCTTCA
>JACMZG010000007.1:230413-245418 GCA_018340805.1 Microvelia longipes
GATTCCTTGAAATAAATTATACAATTTCAGACATTGTTAACTAGAATTAAGTCTGTTGACATTAAGCGTGTTAGGTCTTAAAAGTGAAAAACACAAACTTTATACGCTTATCCAATACTTTTAAATTTATATGAGACAAGTTGTCCCATGCTCATCTATTTCCCTTGAATACGGTGGCGACAACGTTTTCATCTATTTTGCCTTTATGTTCTCTCTGTGGGGAGCGAAACCAATCCCTAAGGGTATGATGTTTGACACAAATCATATACTTACACCATAGAATAAAGAATACTATTTCGACAGAGGGAGCGAAATTTTTCCAGAGGGGGGGGGAGTGACGACCCTCAGCCTTTTCCTGTTGCAGTAATGCCACTAACACAACTACTAATTCGACGAACTGTAACAGGACAACAACCACATGACCGCATTCCCCAGCGCAGACGCTTCGAAACAGCCAAGAGTCCATGACCGCATTCCCCAGCGCAGACGCTTCGAAACAGCCAAGAGTCCATGACCGCAGTCCCCAGCGCAGACGCTTCGAAACAGCCAAGAGTCCATGACCGCATTCCCCAGCGCAGACGCTTCGAAACAGCCAAGAGTCCATGACCGCAGTCCCCAGAGCAGACGCTTCGAACAGCAAGAGTCCATGACCGCCAGCGCAGACGCTTCGAAACAGCCAAGAGTCTGGTCCCACTTTTATGTACCTCTCCGTATTAAATCATTGGCTTTATCGATCTAGTGATCTAAATCCCTTATTCCCAAAAGTGAATTCACCAGACTCGACGATAACATCAAATACTATTTAGTTGGACATTTTTATTCTACAAACTATAGCTTCCAAAAGATTTAAAGTAATTTTAACATTATAGCATCTTAAAATGCTATAACATTGTGTATGATCCTTTTTACCAATAATTTAAAACATCGCTTTTCAACACACGACCCTTTTTCTATTTTTGTTGTAACCCGTAACGAAACATAAAACATGTCAACAGTCCCAAATAGTTTCCATGTTTACGGTCCCTACTGGAATGGTAAAAATAAACACTGGAATTCCATAAGGTATTCCGTGAAAATTGATTCCGAGCCAAGTCCATCCGTTGGTCTATTGCTCTTTTAATGGGAAATCTGTAAGTGTACTTCTCCTAGATTGTGGATATATGGATATCTTCTTTCTCTAAACATAGATTTAGCTGGCTAAGCCTGTTAATTCAGTTGATCTGGGCTTTGACTAGATTTTCTGTAGTACTGGATTTAGTGAATATCTAAGGGAAAAATTTATGAGCTTTTAGCGTTGATTTTTATAGTTTGACATTTTATTTATTTATTTATTATATTTCGAAGAGCCCTAACAGATAAACCACTAGTAGGGAACTCCGCATATAAGAACACAGATTATAATAATCAGAAATTTAAAAATTAAGAATAAAATTAAACTTAACCTAATTGACTAGAAAGCGTACTTTTGATTAAAATTATGTAACTTAAAACTTAAAAATAAAAATCAAGCCAATAGATTCAGAACAGAGGATAAAGTACAGAAAGTAAACAAATTATCACGAGAGATTGGTAGAGAATTGACAACAGTAACAAGAGGGTATAAGGGATAATAAGCGAATATCGCTATTGTATACCAGCTCTACGACCTGCTGGTAAGAATTCGACCTGATCCTGAACCTGAGTGCACGATACTTCTCCTGATAAGGCCTTTGATGAGAAAAACTGCTTCATAAGCCGATCTTCTACTGCTCAGCAAATCTGACATACATAATCATAATTTATGTAAACAAATCACGGATTTTGACTATAATGAATCCGGATCGAATGGCCCTACAACGGCTTTTATTATAGTCAGGATAGCTGGGTAATATATAACACGTGACTTTTTTCTTTCTCTCAGTTATATAGGAAAAGTATTGTGTTTACCAAAAAAAATCGGGATTTTACCCGTAAGTGTTCGTTTAGCCTCCTGAGTAGTTTACACACATTCTATATGTGTGTGTGTGTAAAAATGTGTGTGTCTGTTATTATCGTAACTCAAAGACTACTTACGCTATAGAGTTGGAACTTGGTACCAAAATAAATTTTAAAGTCTAGTTTTGCCATGCGGAAAATGATAAAATCAAGTGTCAGGGTGATAAAATTAAGTGTCCATAATTTATTATTATGTAAAAAAAATTCATAAAACGCGGCTATTTTTTTCGATCGATTTGAGATTTCTAAGTATAGGAGTACAACATATGTCCAAAGTTTCATCTCATTATCGGCAATATTTCAATTTTATCAAATAACATAAACTTTTTTAATTGTTTTAGTTAAACATCGGAAAATAATCCAATTCAGTTGGACTTTAGTACAAGTGTATCCCTTTGCGTAATAAATAAGTAGGCAGAGTTCCGTTTTATTATATCTACGGTTTATATTTGATCATAAAAGTTAAGCAGAATCGAGCGAGAACAGTGGCTGGATGGGTAACAGCTAGTTAAAAATATTTATTCACTGTCTGAGGTCGATCTAAGCAAGTTAGAATACGTATTACATTTTTATATTCTGAGGAGGAGCGAAGCAAGTCCGAGTAGTAAGGATTAGCGTAGCGAGTCGAAGTAGTAAGGATTAGCGTAGCGAGTCGAGCAGAATCGAGCGAGAGCAGTAGCTGGATGGGTAACAGCTAGTTAAAAATATGTATTCACTGTCTGAGGTCGATCTAAGCAAGTTAGAAGACGTATTACATTTTTATATTCTGAGGAGGAGCGAAGCAAGTCCGAAGTAGTAAGGATTAGCGTAGCGAGTCTGAGTAGTAAGGATTAGCGTAGCGAGTCGAGCAGAATCGAGCGAGAGCTGTGGCTGGATGGGTAACAGCTAGTTAAAAATATGTATTTACTGTCTGAGGTCGATCTAAGCGAGTTAGAAGACGTATTAAATTTTTATATTCTGAGGAGGAGCGAAGCAAATCCAAGTATTAAGGATTGCGTAGCGAGTCCGAAGTAGTAAGGATTAGCGTAGCGAGCGAAGTAGTAAGGTTAGCGTAGCGAGTCCGAAGTAGTAAGGATTAGCGTAGCGAGTCGAAGTAGTAGGTAAGCGTAGCGAGTCGAGCGAATCGAGCGAGAGCTGTGGCTGGATGGGTAACAGCTAGTTAAAAATATGTATTTACTGTCTGAGGTCGATCTAAGCGAGTTAGAAGACGTATTAAATTTTATATTTCTGAGGAGGAGCGAAGCAAATCCAAAGTATTAAGGATTAGTAGCGAGTCCGAAGTAGTAAGGATTAGCGTAGCGAGTCCGAAGTAGTAAGGATTAGCGTAGCGAGTCCGAAGTAGTAAGGATTAGCGTAGCGAGTCCGAAGTAGTAAGGATTAGCGTAGCGAGTCCGAAGTAGTAAGGATTAGCGTAGCGAGTCGAGCAGCAGAATCGAGCGAAGCTGTGGCTGATGGTAACAGCTAGTTAAAAATATGTATTTACTGTCTGAGGTCGATCTAAGCGAGTTAGAAGACGATTAAATTTTTATATTCTGAGGAGGAGCGAAGCAAATCCAAAGTATTAAGGATTAGCGTAGCGAGTCCGAAGTAGTAAGGAAGCGTAGCGAGTCCGTAGTAAGGATTAGCGTAGCGAGTCCGAAGTAGTAAGGATTAGCGTAGCGAGTCCGAGGCGTTGCAAAAACTTCTAAGGTACAATGTACCCAATATTTTTTCTTTGAATAAAACCTTATTTAAAATGTCTTCCTCTTTCAAAGGAAGCTTTTAAAGTTTTTAAGCGCTTTAAATTAAACTTAGGTGGTAGCTGCTTAATATTCACTAAGTATGATTTTGTTTCTCCATTTACTGTCAAGGTCACTTCGAACTTATTGCCAAAGACTTCAGTAACAGGAAGCCGCCATTTGAATTAATATATGTCACTCAATAATACTGCTGTTGTAAAAAATAAAATGCAATATTTTAAAGTTTTTTAAGATATTTTTTGCAATAGACATTATACTTTACTTGAATTTTGCTTACAAAAAAAATTATACTAAGGTATCAAAAACTAAATTATCTTACACTTTGCAGTTATAGAAAACAACCTATGATGGCAAAAATAAATACGTAATTTTTTAATTTATATGGCATTTGATAATATCGCTATCGATTAATGATATTTAAGGTATTTAAATTGTTCTTTGTTATATTTTATGAATTTCGGCTGTATTTTATTTTATTTAAAGTTATATTCAGTAATAATTAATAGATTTCACAAAGTATCTAAAGAAAAATTTTGAATTATTTAAATCGACGTACGTCGGCGATTTCGAAGTCTTTATTTAGAAATTTTTTATACGTCTTTCAATAATTTTTTGCGCTTGTATGTAAAGTTTATTATTCGGTCGGATTCAACTAAACTTCTTGGTATGATTGAATAAAAATTAATTTTGTATATTGTTTTTTATAATTTTTGAGTTGTATTTTAATATGTGGGAATTATTTGTTTGTTGTTTATGTTGTAAAAACAAACATATCATTGTGATATACGCGAATCCCACTCGTATTGCAAGGTGGATCGATGTTTTCACTATATTTTATCTAGGAGGCCTCGCTACCTTGGTCAGGTCTTAATTTGACGCCATTATTTACGATGTTAAACCTACCTATTTAATTCCTTCACAAGCGGGGTTTGGTAGGGGGTTCAAACCCCTACTGTGCACACGGTGTTTGTCACAGTAAAAAATGAGTTTCAGGGTTAAACCCTAGTTCAATCCCGTTCACACGGCGACTGCCGAATGGGTTGAACCCCTATAAAGTTTAACACGAAGTTGAACCCCCTTGCCAAACCCCGCGTCTCAACAAAGAAATTATTTTCTATGTTTTGGAGTGTAAATTACAGACTTTTGTAATATTTTCCGTAATATTTGTTCAGTTATATCTCATATCTTGGTTCGATTTAACCATTTTTTTTTTTAATTTAACCAACAAATCATTGATTTGTCACATATTTAATGAACTTAAAGCAAGACCCCTCAATCTTTTTTGATAAAACCAATAACAACAGCGCTAATGGGCAAAAACTGATTACCTTAAATTGCAAAATTACCTTGAAATGGCAGACCACCTGATCCTTTATCAGGGAGCTAAAATAAATCAATCGAGCGGGTTTAACCTTTGGGGCATGACGATCACGAAAATTGCAATGGGCTCTTGGACTAATTTATATCCTTCAATGGTTTTATTTTTTTACCCATGATGTCCTACTTCCCTGAAGATGCCTCCCACAGTGGAAGCAAAACATCGGATTCTATATCTACATTGACGCGGTCACCACCGGAAGACCTAAACCTTCATCCCGATATCTGGGGGCACGGCAGTCCCCCAGCCAAGTCTTGCTTTATAAAGTACAAGTTTTATATTCAAGGCTGGCACTGACGAACACCCTTTTCCCGAAGCGATTCGGAGCATTTTCAACCCCCTTGTTTCATTTCACCTCTCTTTTCATTACTATTGCGACAATCCCTCAACTTAACGACTCTCACAACTCCAGATTATTTTCTTTAATTGTGTTTATTAATTTTTTGTTACAGTAACACCATCGGTGACTCCATGTGTGACACCGGCAGTGACGCCGACAGTCAGGAGGAAATCTCTGTCATCATTACCTTCCAGAATACCATTACCCATAAACAAATGACCATCACCTTCTAAGATACCATTACCTATAAATAGGTAACGTTAAATATAATCAAAGTGAAGAAAATCTTCCAATGGACTGAAATTTCATAATTTTGGTTGAATATCAAATATTCGAGAAAAATTTATCAAGCTTTTTAGTTTCATCAAATTATATAAGAAAAAATTCCTACAAAGATAATTATAATAAAATAAATTTATAAGCACACCATACTTTTGTTTCGCCCTTTTAATGTCACATATACAAAGACAATCATTAAGGAAATTCATCTAAGAATAAAATTACTTATAAAAATAATAATACAGAACAAATCAACCCCAAAAGAAAATTGATCCAAGTTCATTTCATCAATCTGTTTTATATATTTATTTATTCCACAATAAAGAACAATCAATCTGACATAATATGCAAGAGACACGTAGGAAATGTAACTAGCAAAATGCAATGCTACATCTGGGAACTGTTCCATCATTCGACATTCATCGTCATTGATGGCTCGACATATGTCATGTCCCACTCTGTTTTGTTACGTCTGACCCATCAGGGCGCCGACAGAGCCTGAGTTCAAGATCTCTCGGCGTTTGCTTGTTTGGGCATTTTGCTTGATAAATTTCCTAGAAGTCTCTCGCATTATATTGTGTGAACTATTCATGTTTTGCAAAATTCGGTAGTATAAAATTATTTACAATCAATCTCTTCAGTCGATCACAAAATTCACCAAAGAACTAGACAAACTAATTTATAAGTTTGTCTCATTATAAATAACTATTAACAGTTTGGCCTATCCCATAATTCATCAATAAAATAAATATTTTATTTTTTTCATAATTTTTAATAACAGAGAACATATCATTAAAGAAAAATGTAAAAGCAATTAACTATTGTTTCATAAAATTCGATGCTGTTACATAAAAAAGTATTTTATACAAAATATATTAAATAAATTTTATTTAGATAAAAAAAACTCAACAATGTAAATATTGTACTAAGTAGTTCCTTTCAAAATATATAATACATACACACTCACAAATATATAATATAATATATATATAAATATATATATATAATATATATATATATATATATATATATATATATATTATATTATATTCTAGATCAGTGAGTTCCCCTCTTTCAGAAAAACAAAGCCCCTCCCTTTTCTCCTTCTATTACCACATCCTCATTAGCTCAATTTTCCTATGGAAATTCACCCAATAATTAATAACAAAGGTTGCATGATAAATAATTTGCTCATTAGTGAAACATAATTATTAGAATGTATTAATGGTAGTTATCGATGTCAGTTATTTACTAAAATGCACTCTTCGCTTAGAATTGTGCTTAAATTTATGCTTAGGTGCTCTAAAAACATTAACTTAAGATTTGTCAATAACCCACGCTAAGAATATTTTTATACGGGATTATTCTTGTCCTCTCTATACTTATGTTCAGTTGTGGTTTTTGAATCCAGCAGTATTTTTTTTTATTTGGTTATGTAAAACCAGTGTCCTTAGAATGACTCTATGTTTAGAAAAAGTGCTGTCACAGAGAAGTTGGTATACCTACTAGTTGCAAACTTTATTGGACTAATACTTAGAGGGAGGACTTAAGCTTTATAACACAGTGATAAGGGATCTAGCAGAGAAACAATTTCCAATAGATGCCATGACGGGACTTGCTCCCATTAGAGCCTCCTAAAGGAAGATTAGAGACTCCTCTACAACTACTACCAGAGTACTTTACAAACGGCGGGCATTTTTCAGTGATGCACACATTATATCACTTTCCACACACAAATTAAAGAATATATGTATATGTATATATATATATATATATATATATATATATATATATATATATATATATTATATATATATATATATATATATATATATATAAAATAGATTATGATAAACTATTTTAAATTCATTTTACTTAATTTAAGACAAAACAGATAAAAAATAATGTAATATTTACGTGAATTTGTAATTATTATCAAAAATTAAAAAATGACGTCCCCAATTTACAATTATGGCATCTAGCTACCCTGGGAATAATAAGAGCTGTTGTATCCTCCCTCTAAGTATAAGTCTTTTTGGTTGTAACCTTCCTAGCAAAATAAAAACCTTTTTAAGTATTGTCATGTTGTTATATACAGTATTTTTGAATGAATGTTTAAATTTTTGTTGTAAAATAAATAATTGTAACACATTACTTTTAATAAATTTATGGTGATTATAATTTATTATAACGTTTGAAAAGTGTTAATTAATATGTTTGTATTTCATGCCTTAGCATTACTTTATTATATGCTTAAAAAGTTTCAATCGTAAATATTTATGAAAATGTATAACTTAAATTTGTTAGGTTGGCAGGCATTGGTCACCAGCCTAACATCCATAGAGAAAAATTACTAGAGGTGACATAGCCTGTCTCAATACATTAAGAAGCTTGAAAAATCTTTTTAGTGCTCTGTATAAACTTATTAAAACCTCCTCTAAGAGTGAAAAAGTAATAAAAAATTTATCGTTGTCTGCTTTTCACGCATTGCTTGTGTTTTAAACTTTTTACTCAAATTTTCTTTCTAATTAAAGTTACTATAATTTCGTTCTGATTATTGATTATATTAATTGTCGAAGGTTTTTAGGTTACTTTTTCCATGTTTTCAAGTTGAACCAATAGTTCTAATATCTACTAATATCTCTAGTACCAATATCTCTAAGGAGTTTGCTACTTCCATATAAGTATTATTCTGAGTTTTTGTTGATATAACAAGTCAGCTTATTTTAAATGTTTAATTAATTACAACAAATTTTTTTTAACGAACATCAGTGAGTTCTATTATTTCAGAAGTTTGAGACTGCGTGTGTGTTTATGTGTCACGATAATTGGCGTAAACATTAACCGATTTTACAGTAACACATGTTGTAATAATAAGTCGTAAGAGCTGTATAGTTTTTGGTTATAGAGTTGGTTATAGTTTTTAAATGGTCCGGCCAATTAAAAAAAATTAAACAAAAAAATTGTGTTGCATGTCGTTTAAAAGATCTTGAAGTATAGAAAATATATAACATGCATCAAATTATCAAACTAACCGATAATTTTAAAATGACAGCCAATATGGCGAAACAATTTTTATTAGATTCTGACGTGAGTTCCTGATGCAACGCATTACATATAAATTAATGACAAAAAAATGTGTAAATACTATAAAAATTAACAATTGATTCATTTTAAGTCATAAATAAATATGTAAAAAAATATAATATTTGTTTTTATGGTAGTTAAGAAGAAGCATTGTTTTGTATGATTAATGGAGATGTGCTCATGACGTCAATGTTTGGCACCTTATTTATAAATGATTAGAGAATTATTTATTTGTTTACAATTATTTATATTTTTAGGATTATTATATCGTTTTATTAATTAAGTAAATAACTAACATGAATCCTAGATTTCTATAATAATGGTGCAATAATATATTAAAGAAATAAATGGTGCAATTAATATTAGAGTTAGTTTAGTGAAAAATTATTAGTCAAGAAATTAGATCTGTTATCATGTTAAAGAACTTATACCAGAGATATTATATCATAGTAAAAGTCAGGTATTATATGAACTAAAATTTGTATAATTAAAATTTTACCTCATGTATAATATGTGCAATGTTGGATTAAATTAAAAAATAATAATAATTTATGCTAAACATTATTGTTAACGTTAAATGAAAAAAAAATCTTATTTATCAATTTTATAATCACTAAACTATTATGTAATTGGATATTTTTATAAAAAAACTCAGTTTATAAAAAATTTAATATTTTTAACAAAAATGTTAAATTAAATTTCCTAATAGTAGTAGCTTATAGTATATCTTAATACACTTAATTAATTATGTATTTAATGAGATTGTAATTAAAGATGGATAAAAAGTGCGTATATACTTCAATATTGCTGTTACAAGCTGAATCAGCATTGTCGTGCGAGCACATTGCTGTAAATATCATTGAAAAATTGAGTGCCTTTATGTTTTGATTTGTGACGTTATTTTGTTTGATAATCGATTGTTTTTTATTTGACTTATAAGTTTTCTATTGTTCATTAGATGTCTGACATATTAGGTTTAAGAAAAGTTATTATTAAATAAAAAAAAAATCCTTGTATAAAATTAACTGACTAAACCTGTCAATTGAGCTCTTGCTACGTCTTCTAACTTACCGTTAATTCAACTCTGTCACAAATAACCATTTTTAAAAATTGATGTACTTTAAAATATATTACTTTTATCATTTCCTATTGGTTAACTTCATATGCATGCATTTTTAAATCAACCAAATTATTTTCTTTGGTAAATATTAAAAGAAATTATATTTTTTAGTCATTTGTTTGTATTGTAGAAGCCAACCAAATTCTCCCAATCACTTTAATAACTTTATTAAAATAATTCCGATTCAAAATTTATTTCTTGCTTAAGGGCTAAAAATTTTAAATTATACTAGTCTCAATAATACTTAACTTAACTGTTAATTAAATATATTATTAATAGTTTATTATAAAAAAAAATTAAAATAAAACAATTTAACAGTCATTAACTTTTATTAATAAAATTAAATTGTAAATTAATAATAAATAAATACACTAATTAAATCATTCAATTAAATTGTAAATTAATAAATTGATTAGGAAAAATATTAATTAAATAAATTAAAACTGTTATGTTTTACCATATAATATTGTTTTTTTTTTAATTAAATTATAAGTTTAATTTAAATTTTGAATGTTTTTATTATTATTCAAACCTACCTGTGCCTTGTGCTGCTCTTCTACTTCTTCTTAAACTTCGTGTAAATGTAAGTATCTTTGGTTATAAGCAAAATATAAATAATCGGGTACGGGGTACCTTGGAACTTTTCTTCGCCATATCAGATTCGCTACGCTTCTGACACACTATGCTCGTCCACAGAATATAAAAATTGCCAAATTTATACTGCAACAGGTCTTCGGACTCGCTTCCCTCGTCCTCAGATAGTAAATAACTTAATTTAATTCCACGCGAACACCCATACGCTAATTTACTACGATAGTAATTATTATCATAGTAAATACATATGTTTGATTCAAGCACTGTCCTCGCTCGATGCTGCCTAACTTTAATTATCTACGAAAACCCGTAGATATACTTAACATATTGAAACGAAACTTGGCATTAAAGAACGATAATGAGCGTTAATGGAGTTCTTCTTAATAAATAAAGAAGAAGTCTCTCCACAAAATTATATTTCTTGGTAGCAATAGAGCGCTTTAAATCTAAAAAGAGACCATCATCAGTGCTAGCCTAACAATATAATACAATTAATCAGACAAATAAGAAATAGCTAATAAAAAAGAAAAATAAATAAACAAACCAGTAAAATATGTAAAACCTATAAAACACGAGTCAAAAATAAAATAAATCAATAGAAAATTAAAATACATAAATAATAATAATATACATAATATAATAGCTAAATAAAAAATAAATTAAAAAGAAAAACAATAGTAAGAATTAAAAAATACCGTTGAAGAAAGAAGAGGATGATATATGAGTATTGCAGATCAGATATCAAAGATAGACTGCCTGGCGCTAGTAAAAGGGGCTCTTTAGAAGGGCGTTCTTTTTCTCCCTTTTCATTAATATTATCATCACCCAGTACCTCTTAGCTTCTCAAAATTTCAAGTTTTTTCAAAGAAAATGCCCATATTTATTTCATAGATTATACACTACACAACACATCATTATTCGCACTCATTTAGGATTCAGTTTTATGCAAATTTTTATCGTATTTTCTTTGAAAACTTTTTAAAAAAATAAAAAGTAGTGACGCCACTGCTTAGGTTAAAAAATATTTACCCAAAAATTGAGCAAAAATTGGATTAATAAGCAAGAAAGCGTATTTCAAAATAATTCAGGCTGTGGACCTCCGCGCCAGAATTATTTTGAAGTTATAAACTTAAATACTTTTATCTAATCTTTTATCGACTTATTTACAATAAGACGATAAAAGATTAGCGCCGGTACCAGGATTCGAACCTAGGAACCCTAGCTTTAAGTAGTCTTATTGACTCCGGACCGGTTTAAAATCCACAGGGGGGACATAAAGGCAAAAAATTGTCGCCACCGTTTTCAAGAAAAATAGATGGGCATGAGACAACTTACTTTATATAGTGTTTAAAAGTATTGGAGAAGCGTACAAAGGCGTGTTTTCACTTTTAAGATCTAAACACGCTTAATGTCAACAGACTTTCATTCTCCTATTTTTTATTTTCTTAGGATTCATAACTTTATAATCTTAAACAAGATAAGAATAACATTAAATATGTACAATTAAATATTACACAACAATAAAGAACTAAAACTTTACTCGACATGTTTATAACCTGATGTGAGGAAAGGTGTAGTAGTGCTACGAGAGCCAGAAGGAGTAATGGTGGGGTACCAGATGCACACTTAGACGCACTGCTCTTTCTATCCAGTGCTGTAGGCGTCTAGTGCCGTTTGGCGACACTAATAAATGTTACATTTGTGAAGACTTTTATGTTCCTTCCCCTTTATATAAGCCTTGCTTAAAACCAAAGAGATATATACTAGGAGGCCCTTAGTGCTTTGAATTTTGAACAATCGAAAAAATTAACCTTACAACCTTCGACCTATGAATGTAAAATGAACCGATATATATTAAAGAAAGTTAAAAACTATCACAACACCAGGATAAATGCGGAAAGCCTAAAACAATTTTAATTTATTATAACCTTAAACTCACTCGTTTGAAGGAAGTTTGATAGAGGATTACACAGAGCCTTTTTGAGAGCCCAAAAAGAAGTTTCAGGCCTCTCAATAAATTGAGATAATGCTACGCCCCCCTCGGAGTGCTTAACACTTTATCTACGGCGGCTCCCCGCGGGCATAATAGATGAACTTCCAGCTGCACTTAAAAAAAACTCTTATTTTTACAGTGGATAAAAATTTGTGCAATTACAGCTTATTCTTGTACCAGAGGCGCACATCTCTAAAATGGGAGACCCTAAATCCTAACTCTCAGAGAATAAAGCGGTCATTGATGATACACTTAATATTATTTACTCTGATTTTTAAATAAATCCCTATATTATGGATATAATATACACCCGGATAAAAAATTGATTTTCTCATGCGCTTACATAAATATTGAGATCAACCATAAAAATTTGGAACTATATGAAAACTGACAATCTTAGTATTTTCTACTTACTTATCCATTATACTTTATTTTTCTCTGAGCACCATTTCTTTGCGAACACTTCATAATGCGACTGTCTGTAGTAGAGTTAATATATACTTTGACGGATCTTTTGGTATATTTTTTATGTTTATATTATTATATATGGTATATATTTTTTTTATAATTACTTACAACAATATACCACCTAATCATATCCATGATATTAGATCCGTGATAGATCTAATAGATACGGGGCTGGCTCTGGCATTGTGAACTATTTCCGATAACACGCACATAAGTTGCCTTTTTACAGAGCGAAAACTGCTTGCTCCAGCGCAGGTTATGTTCGGATAAAGAGTTCGGCCGACTCGTTATATTGAGGTATAATCTATTACGATTTCAAAACTTCTATAAAATAAACTATACTCGATTAAATATTATATCAACACAAAAAACGCTATTATAAGAACTTAACTGGATACATGTATTAAAAACACAATGTATATTTAATTAAATAAGGAGCGGGGTATTCGGTATGATAAAAGTAGAGAGAGGATTAAACAATTGAGAGAATCTCTGCGACAAAAATAAGAAAGTGATACTAGTTATGATATGATGAGATCACGTAACCAACAATTAAAAAAACAAAGTAGATTCGCTTATCATTATTTAATTCTTTAAAATGCCAGAGAAATATAAATTCTATGGTTTTTCTATATTCTTAAACGAATTTACAAGCTGAATATGTTTTGTGACCAATTGGACCACAAACTATTTAATATTATTTGTAGATTTAATTTGTAGATGTATCGTTTATAAATATCATTAATATTTCATGTAAATCACTAATTATCATATAAATATAATGAAATTTACTACTGTTGAACCATCTAACGGAGACTCAATGCAAAATGATAAGCGGACTACTGAATCTTATAATATTTTTAATACGAGCGACGTAATCATATTATACAAAGTTAATAGGTCAATTTTTCAATATAACTCTTCACCTTTTATCCAGCATAGTCAGGGGGGCTGAGGCTAGGTAGGATCATTAATGACTACTTTCCCTGTCCCACTGATCAGTGCATTGCAGTTAAACCATGGGGCAGCTCAATGGTCTCGAAAAGTATGTAAACTAAAATATGTACCAGAACGCCATCCGTTCCCACCGAGCCGCCCCCCCGATCTGGGAAATGCTACTTTCTCGCCTGAGAACATATATTAGTTTGTCTCGAAGTGAAGTGCTTCATAATAACTGTTGCCTAATTACAGTAGTAATTTAGTTCAGGATAAAGTAAATTTTGTTAAATATGAATAGGTTATTTGGTATTTTACGTGAGTGTATATAAAAAAGCAGACATTATATGTATGAATTTAATTTATAACTGTTAAAACTCACTAAAATCAAGCTGCTGTATATAATGGCCAAAATATTAATACATTTATTTAACAATTAATAACAAGACTTATAAAATTTTTAAGACATAGAAAAGCGAAGAATGAAAAGAGTTAACAAATAACGTATTATTTAATTAGAAATAAAAATTTTAATTGGTTCTCCATTATTAAATTTGAAATGAGAGGCAAAGATAACACGTTGTTTTGTCTTGGCAGTTTATGTTTATTATCTTTCTCTATTGATATCCGTCATCTTTGTGTTGTCAAAGTTCATTTTACTACTTTTATCATACGAACCACGTTATTTAATACTCTAGCTTTTAAATAAAATGCTTAGTTTAGTGCTATTTAAGTTCGTGATTTTGTGATAAAGAGGTATTTCATGTTAACTGTTTCGAAGATATAGACGAACTGGTCGAACAGACCCCGTCGGAATGTGGAAATATGTACTCTTAAATTGCCAAAGAGAGGCTATACCATTCAATATCAATCCTAGGGCCAAAGCATGTTAAAGTACTGTATAGCCTCTCAATAAGAGTAGAGTATAGTAGTCAAAAGAAAAAGGATTGCGGTGTGTTTTAATGCGTCAAGAGTAAAAAAAGTAAAAATATATTTATAAGAAAGAGAGATGTGGTTAGAATGGTGAAAAACGTTTATAAATTTTGTTTGTGAACATTTATAACGTGCTTCAATCGCGCTGAGAAAGCAAGTTTTCG